>ML093463.1:35408-66245 GCA_003697995.1 Taxidea taxus jeffersonii | reverse complement strand
TTGGATGTTTCTGAACGCTGGCTTATGAAACCCCCCTGGGGAGCTCTTACAGACAGACACCTGAGTCAGACAAACGGAAAGAAGATTTCACAGTAGGGCCTGGGCATCTTATTTTAAAGCTCCTCAGAAGATTTTCGGATAACCCAGTGTTCATTCCTTCCATACTCCTCCTGGCTCACCAGGGCCTCTGGGAAGCCTACAGTAATGAGTTAGATGTGGTTCTTGCCCTTGAGTAGCTTCCAGTCAAGGGGGATGTCATGCATCACCAACTCACATCTCTTATAAGGTGTTTGTGGTGTGGGCTGAGAGTATTGGATGCAGAGCTGTGGTACCTCAGGGGACCAGGAAGGAGGGCTTCCTATGAGAAGTGACAGTGGCAGAAGCATTTGGCTTGGCTTTAAGGAGTTAGGGACCTGCATGGGGGAAATGAGGAACTTTCCAAAGACATCAGTGTGAGTGGTGGGGCTGGAGACCCACATTATGATATGATGGCTGGGTTCTTGGGAAGTGGTCTAGAAGGTCTTTTGTTGGTTGAATCCAATTTCAATTTTTAATTTTTTTAAATTGTTTTAAAAGATTTTATTTATTTGTCAGAGAGAGAGAACACAAACGGGGGGAGTGTCAGGCAGAGGGAGAAGCAGGCTCCCCACTGAGCAAGGAGCCCGATGCAGGACTCGATCCCAGGACCGTGGGATCACGACCTGAGCCAAAGGCAGATGCTTGCTTCACTGACTGAGCCACCCAGGCATCCCTATTGAATACAATTTTAAATGTTCTTCAGGAAGTCTGGTGTTTAGGGCAGAGGTTCTAACAATTTTTGAGTTAAAGATCTTTGAAAAAATGTCAGGGCTATGAGACCTGTAAATTAAGCATCAGTAAATTTGCTTAAACATTATAAAAAAGCTATCTGCCCTCTCTCCCAGCAAACATGTACTTTGTGTAGTGTGGTGCTGGAAAGCTGGGATGTTCGAGTTAGCTAGAACTAGGTCTAAAACCCAGCCCGACATGAACCAGCTGTAGAATCTGAGGGAAGTGACTCTGCCTTTTGGCCTCTGTTTACCCATCTGTCAAATGGGAGCAACATTCCCTACCTCTCGAGGTGTCCTGAGCACTGAAGAGCCTGAGTGCTGAGCACCTACCCCGCAATAAGCAGTGACATAACGATCTGATTATTCCCATGTGGTGTCTAATTTCCGGAGATTCACCGGCCTCAGTGAGGACTCGCCGAGGGAAGGGAATTGTACACATTTGGGCCGCTCCGAGTTGTGATACTATCTAGTTCGTTGATCCACTAGGTTATAACATAGGGATTTTTATGGACGTTTACGTATTGCCATGATTTCGACTGTATAAATGTATTTTATCATTCTTTATTGCCTAACAGAGAAGTTCTTATTACCTTGTGATGAAAGCCTATGGATCCCTTCTGAGAATACTTTTTAGTGCATAAAAGAAAATTCAGAGCATTGCGGAAAGCCAATTATATTGAAACAAAATTATCAAAACACGAAGGTGACAGTAGTAGGCTCTTCGTTATGGTACCCAATATATAAGATCTAGGGAGGCAGCAGTTAGCATCGATGATATTTTGAGGGCAGCAGTGATTAACAGGATATGAAAATATTTTTTCTCTTCCTGACAAAATCCCAAGCACAGCCAAGACTCCCCTATTTTTGTTGTCTGTATTCACAATAGGAGGGAACCCTAATGTGAGAAAGAGGCCATTTTCCCCCCATCTGAGTTCACAGATCCCCTGACTTCTGTCCACTGGCCTCCCTGGACAGGGGGAGTGTCTGTGAGCTTTTTTTTAAAGAGTTTATTTATTTATTTGGCAGACAGAGATCACAAGTAGGCAGAGAGGCAGGCACAGAGAGTGGGGGAAGGAGGCTCTCTGCTCTGCATCGATGCGGGGCTCGATCCCAGGACCCTGGAATCATGATCTGAGCCAAAGGCAGAGGCTTTAACCCACTGAGCCACCCAGGGGCCCCAATTCCAAAACTTTAAAAAAAAGATTATTTTAGTAACAAAGCTAAGAACCTCTTCCCCAGACTCGTAAAGAACTTGGCTCAGTGCCTTGCAGAGGCAATGAACATTTATCAGAACGCCGCATTGGGTTTGAATCCTGGCTAATGTGTGTCCACAGGCTGGGTAACGCTGCACACGTCACTCTTTTTTTTAAACTCTAATAAGGACTTTTATTTCTACCACAAAGAAAATAGAATAAGGCACTAAAAATATAAATCACTTTTGGGGCGCCTGGGTGACTCAGTCGGTTAAGCATCTGCCTTAGGCTCCGGTCATGATCCCAGGGTCCCAGGATCGAGCCGCACATAAAAAAAAATATATATATATATATATATATATAACTTTTATATTCCATACAAATCTGATTTTATTGGACTTTCTAGGAAACTCTTAAGAATGTTTTGTTCTTTTCCTGATTCCCAAATGAACCAAGGCACTGTATGGGTCATTTAAAAAAACCAAAGAGGAGTTGAAATGCAGATTTTCATCACAGGGACCTCACATGACATGTTTTTAAGATTGTGGCTCTGGCTAAAGAACCCTGTGCCCTGTTCTTAGATTTTTTTTTTAATTTTTTTAAGATTTTATTTACTTATTTGACAGAGAGAGATCAGAAGTAGGTAGAGAGGCAGGCAGAGAGTGAGGGGGAAGCAGGCTCCCCGATAAGCAGAGAGCCCGACAAAGGGCTCGATCCCAGGACCCTGAGATCATGACCTGAGCCGAAGGCAGAGGCTTAACCCACT
Source organism: Taxidea taxus jeffersonii (assembly GCA_003697995.1). NCBI lineage: Eukaryota > Metazoa > Chordata > Mammalia > Carnivora > Mustelidae > Taxidea > Taxidea taxus. Next base: position 63,477 of record ML093463.1, on the reverse strand, counting down.
GAGCCAACCAGGTGCCCCCTGTTCTTAGATTTTTAAGCAATCCTCAACTATCCTCTTCCTTCGTGGTAGCCTGTGTAATGTAGGTAGATTCCGTTTAAAGCAGCTTTCCCGCACAGCTTAGGAAGACCATTTCAGAAAGAAAATGTAAAAATCCTGAAGTGCAGCAGCTCCCACAGACCCTGGGGAGTGTCCTTTTAAACAGCGAGCAGCCCCCTGTTAGCAAGTGGCCTGGTCTCCGCCAAGTCACTCTTGAGCCCCACTTCATCACCTGTGAAGTGGGAGTGGAGGTCCCCTCCTGATCAGGTGTGGTACATGTGACATGAGAAGGCACTTCCAGGATCTGGCATGTCATGGGCCTCAGTCAATGTCAGGGGGACGGTTTCTCCTGGGCCCCTGGGGTGGGGGGAAGGAGAGGACGCAGCCCTCCGGAGTCTTCCTTCCTCACCCCCAGTAGACCTTGTCTTGTCTTGCTTTTAGGTGATGACAGAGGGTGGCCACAGCAAGGGGTTTGGCTTTGTGTGTTTTTCCTCTCCAGAAGAGGCGACCAAGGCCGTGACCGAGATGAACGGGCGCATCGTGGGCACCAAGCCACTGTACGTGGCACTGGCCCAGCGCAAAGAGGAGCGGAAAGCCATCCTCACCAACCAGTACATGCAGCGTCTCTCCACGGTGCGGGCCCTGGGCGGTCCCCTCCTGGGCTCCTTCCCGCAGCCCGCCAGCTACTTCCTGCCCGCCATGCCCCAGGTGACGACCTGCCCGCACCCCTTCCCTGGCAGCCAGGTACAGCAGGAGGGCAGCTTCCCAGCTAGACGTGGGCTGTCCATGTGTTTCTGCTGGAAACTCGGCAGGCAGGCCGTTCTAACCCCATCTGTGAGGGGCGGCTAAGCCTGCTGCTGTCGAGCCGTTCTTCCCACCCAGGGAGAGATTTGGGTTCTGCTCAGAGAGAATCTGGGCAACTGAGTTTGAGAAACAATGCATTAAATAGAAGGGACCTAGCTTTCTATGCTGTACGACCCTGCACTCTACACCTTGCTCTCCCCAGCTCAGCCGGTCCTGTGTCATGGGCCGCCCGCCAGCCTCTCTGCTGCAGGTCTGTGCTCCGGAGGGAGCTCACAGGACTTAGAGGAAGTAGAAATGTGCTGGCCATTAGCAGCTACCGGGATGACATTCCAGCTCCTTGTAGCAGTAGGTTTGGCTGGCACGGATCCGAGTGGGTGTGTGACCATCTCATGCCGCCCTTTGGGCTACCAGCCCTGATCAGGGGCAAGGATCGAACCTGACACCTTGCCCCGGAGGGGTCGGGGCTCACGGACAGCCTGAGCTGGGCAGCAGAGACATCGTCTCAGCTCGTGACGCCTCACTAGCCAGTCCCTGGATGGGGGCAGTGAAGTTCCTACAGGGGTGTCTGGGAGGGGATGCGGTTTCTCACCTGCTGCCGACCCCTGACTGCCAGACCTCTCCCTCACAGCCTCCAGCCCAGGCTGCGTACTATGCCTCCGGCCCCCCCATGCAGCCCTCCCCCAGGTGGACAGCCCAGCCTCCGAGACCATCCTGTGAGTGACTCAGCCCCTGGTACCCTCAGCCAGCCCACAGGGGTGGGCCCTGTAGGGCAGTGTGGAACCTGGGGCTACAGACACAGGCCTTGGGGGCAAGCCTGGCTCTGCTACTCCCCCGGGTATTAATTCAGTGGGTAATTTACTTCTAGTTTCCTCTTCTGAACGAGGCTTATATAAAGCACCATGCAGTGCTGAACTTGTAAATGACTTGTGGGTGTAGCCATCCTCTTCAGTTAGCTCCCAAGAACGGTCTGATTTGTGGCCGTCACAGTGAACTCCTGGGGCTGTGTGGCTGATGGATGGCCCATCATCCACCATGGAGGGGAGCTCACCCTGATTTGACAGTGTCTTGGGGGCCCCCGTGGGTGTGATCATGATGGCCATGCCTCCTGGGGCCTCTGGGTAGAAACAAGTTGGCTTCGTCATTGTAGATTCCACATACTCCCCTTCTCCGGAGTTCGGGGTCTGCCTGACTCATCCTTTTGCTGAGAACGTTCTGGTTCCCCCTTCCCATTCCCTTCCTCACCCTGGAATCTTCAGGGTGCAGCGGGCCACTTGGATTGTCCTGTCCCGCCAACCTTTCTCTCCATGTTTTCTGTGCCACAAGCCACCTACCCTCCAGGTGCCACCGTGGTCCGGCCACCAGCCATGTTGCGTCGCCCCCTGGCCCAGGTCGGCGGTGTCAGGCAGGCCTCTACCCAGGTGCCACCCCTGGTGCCCCACACCCAAAGAGTGGGTGAGTGTGGGCAGGGCCAACAGGAATGGGGGTGTGTGGAGGGCGGGGCTGGGGCTCGGTGCCAGGTTGGCCCAGGTGGGGAGTCAGCACTGGCCTCCACGGCGACCTTGGCTATGACACTGCTCTCTCCGAGAGGAGAACTGACTTTGGAGGCTGTATGGCGTAGGAGTTCGCGTGGGCCCTAAACTCCCACAGACCCAGGTCCTGGGGCCAGCTCACTCTGTGGCCTTGCTCACTCTGGTCACCTCCTCTTTAAAATAGGGATGAAAATAGCACTCCTGTTTGGTCGCATGGGTCAATGAGATCACACATGCCAGGGCTTAGCCTCAGATCGGAACCTTAGCGAGCACGCAGCAGCTGTGAACAAGGTTGTAGATGTGGGCTGTAAGGCGAGCCCCTCCATTCCTTCATTCGGCTAATGTATGCACATCTATGTGGCAGCCTCCCGGCGGGCATGGGACTACAGTGTGTGTCTTTAGGCTTTGTGGCTTTAGATGGCTGTCAGGGCCTAACGTACCTGCTTATTCCTCACAGCCCACATTGGTACCCAGACCACAGGAGCTGGCGGGGCGGGATATTCTACCCCAGGCGGGCCTCTCCTGACACACAAATACTCCGCAGCAACACACAACCCTGGGGTAAGGCTGGCCTGACTGCCCTCTTAGTCTGGGCTCCAGGGGGGTTGGCTTAGAACCTTGGCTAAGGCATTGGAGGCACTGGCCCTCTCTGGGCCTTGTTTTTTTTTCCTTTTCTTTTCTTGAATTGTGAAGTTTCATTTGCTAATGTGTGCAATCAAGAAACACTCCCCCTTACTAGCAGAAGGAGGGAAAGGTCCAAGATCACATTTGGTTTATTGATTATGATTTGCTCTGCCTGGGTTATTAGCCAAATTAACCTGGATTTCATTAGTATTCAGTTTGGAGGAACAAGGAAAGCTCTTCTAGAAATGGGATGTGATAAGTCTACAGTACAACTGAATATATCTGTTGTCATTAAATTAAAGAGCTCTATGTTTATCTCCCTGCCTATATATTTATCTCCCTCCCAGACTTGGCATTAGCCTATCCTGTCTAGAATTTCAGTGTGTAGATTTCAAAGTCTTTGTTGCAAAATGAACAGGTGTGCTCTTCAAGTGGCAGAATGCTTTCAAAGTCACCATGGTGTGGGAGGGGCAGGGTATGCTGGGATGTGGCTGTAAAGCTGGGTGGTAGTAAGTGCATTATTTGGCACAAAGTGCTTTCCTTTGGCAACATTGAGGTGGGGGCCTTCATAGGTTCCTGGCACGGTGGAAGGCATCTGAATTAGGGTGTGTCTGGCCCACTGTGCCCTTGTTAGGGACGCTATTCCACCCGATGGTCCCTACTTTGCCACTTGCCCCCCTCCCCTTCCAGAGCATTCCTGGAGGCCTGTGCTTCCAACAGGGTAAGTGTCACAAGGTCTTGCCGGTCTGTGGTGGTTAAGGGACATGTCCCCGGCACTGTGTACAGGTGGAGGAGCCCGCTGTGCGCATCCCGGGACAGGAGCCCTTGACGGCGTCCATGCTGGCCGCAGCGCCGCTGCACGAGCAAAAGCAGATGATTGGTGAGTGGCTGGTCCCCCTACTGGAGGGGAAGCGGTGGCCGAGGGGTGGCCAGCCTGGTGGGAAAAGTCCCGAGTGGAGTCAGATGTGTAGACAAGGTCCAACGTTGCTGCAAAGCCACCTGCTGGGTGACCTTGCTCAGGTCGCCTCTGCTCTCTCGGCCTCCCCCCTCTCTTGTCTTAAAACACTGGTCTAGGTTTCTTCAGCACAAGGCCCCCGACAGGCTGGAGAGAGCCCAGCTGAGGGCAGATCGGGAGCCAAGAGCCCCAGGGTATGGTCTTGGGTTTCTGCCGGTGGGTGTCCCAGCGCCTCACCTCTCCTGAATGGGAAGAGGCTGTCCCCACATGTCTTGCTCCCAGTGACCACTGCGGGGAGGCAGGAAATAAGTGTGCATGGGGCAAACACCTGTTCGCTGCTGGGCTGTGAGTTCCCTGTGCAGATCGTCCCCAGTCCACTGTCTGTGACAAGCCCTGCCAAAGGATGCCACTTGCTGTCGAATGAATGACCAGCTTGCTACATACTGGGTGTCAGGTTCTTTCCTCTGTGGCCACCAAGATGTCCAGAACGTCTCTGAAGGCCCCCTTTGCCACCATCCTGTTGTTTCCTCAGCTCACCTGGGGTTCTGCCACTTCCCACTGCTTAAAGGAAATCCTCCGCGGGCTTCATGGAGGCAGGAAGCTCTTAGCCGTTCCCTCTAAACCTCTTCACTTCCCTGGTGGGAAAATCTCTCCCACCCCAGCACCCCAGCCTGGCCGGACCCTCCACACAGTGCTGAGAGGGGTGGCTCAGCACCAGTGCTGGGCCCTGTCACTAGGAGTGCCTGATGGTGGAAGATGAATTTATCTTGTGCATGGGGCTCCCCCTGCACCCCCAAAAGTCCAGTCCGGCATTAGCGTATCTTGTCTGGAATGTCAGTGTGTATATGGGAACTAGTTCTTGCAAGATGAACAAGAGTAGTCTTTAAAGCCTAAGTCTGTGTCCGACCCTGTGTAGATGACTTCACCTAGAATATCAAATTTGATTCTTCCAAATTAACCTCCGAAGCAGGGTTTGCTCCGCATACTTTACAGTTGGGAAAGAGGCTCCCAGCGGAGCTAAGGGACACAGCCTCGAAGGAGCAGTTCTGGGACGAGCCCCCGGATGCCTCACCGCTCTGTTCCACAGTACCCACCGCCCCCACCCCCCCACCCTGCTCTTGGGCTGCTGGGATATCAGCCAGCTGTTCTGTACAGGTGAGCGTCTGTACCCCCTTATCTACGATACCCACACCCAGCTGGCTGGCAAGATCACGGGCATGCTACTGGAGATCGACAACTCGGAGCTGCTGCTCATGCTGGAGTCCCCAGAGTCCCTCAATGCCAAGGTGGTCTGGGGCCTGGGTGGCAGGGTGCCCTGCGAGGGCAGGAGGAGAGCTCATGACAAAGACTTCTCCCAGAAGAGCTAGCTACCAGGCGGTGGCTGGGACGGTTTCCCTTTTTGCTACTGCCAGTTTATACTTGCTGAATCTTTGAGCAGGTGGGGAAAAGGGCTCAAGAGTTTGCTATTCCAGCCCTTGCACATTAATTCTCTGCAGCTCCACGTGCAAGGTCTTGGTACAGAGAGCAGTATTCCGACAGAGTCTAGGGTCACACATCTGTCTTGAGAAGGTGACCGTCGGTTTCCGTCAGGGGCGCTTGCAAGCCCCAGTGCTATGGGAGGAGGGGGACTTCCAGTACCTAGCATGCTTAAGCAGTGGGAGGCCAGGGCTCTCCCAGGACCCCGCTGGGCAGCTGCACTAACTGCGATCCCCCCCCCCCTCGTGTCCCATAGGTGGAAGAGGCTTTGGCGGTGCTGCAGGCACACCAGGCCACAGAGCTGACGACTGTGAATGTGCTCTGAGACCAGGTGGGTGGCTGGGGGTGGGACAGACGGGAGACAGAAGCAGCTGAGCCCAAAAGAAGCTGGGAAAAACCAGTCAGGGATTGACTTTCAGAAGCTGTGTGGCTGGCTTTCTCTGAGGCACCATGAGTTTGGGGGAAGCTGTGATGATCAAAGGAAGAGGACAGACGGTATGATTAGAATGAGTGTTGACCACTGGGCAAAAAGTATAGACGTCCTCTTGCCAGCTGTCCTGCTGGGAAGAGGCCGGGCTGCCCCTGGGCGTTGCCTGGCTTCACGCTCCTTGCTGGAAGGCCTGGCTTGGCCCGCTACCTTCTTAGTTGAAGGCCAGGAGTCTGTCAAATGTTAGAAATTTATTCCTATCCTTTCATCCCCAGAAAAGGGAATCCTCCCTCCCCTGGCTGACAAGAGAATGGCGTTTCCTGCTCTTGGCTCTCCATCTCTGTGAACCGTAACTTCTTTCCCCCACGGGGCTGTGTGGGTCCTTGAGCTGTGTGTGTGGAATGAAGGCTGGACACCCCGCCGGCCTATCACTTTCTGCTTTGTGCATTAAAAGTGCTGCAAACTCTGTCTTGTCGAGAATGTTACACAATCCCTCAGTCAGCTGGAGGCCAGCGGCAGTTGGTGCTTCTGGGCGCGGAGGGGGGGATACCTGCGCTGCGGGGCACTCCACAGTGTGTGGAGGTCTGGAAACCTCCACGTGCGTCAGACGGGGGCACCTGCGGCTTGAATTCCTTGTCTCGGGTGCGCTTTGGGGCGCTTCCAGATGGTCCTGCTCTGCCCCTTCTCTGATGTACACACCTTCTCCTTCAGCACTTCTGGTGTCTGCTCCTTCCGGCCAATCCCAGCTCGGCCAAGCCCCCCCCCGCCCCCCATTTGCTCTGCCTCACCTCCCTCAGACACAAGAAGGCCTCCTGTGCCCCCATCTGGGCACATTACTATCATTATCACATATCATTATTCTAGAAAAAGCCCCACAGAATCGCTTTCAGATACCTTTCCAAGTCCTGATTTTATCTTCTGTCTATTCATTAGACCTTGAGAAGAAAAGGTCAGTCAATTGTAAGGGGATGTCACCACTAAACCTGCCTCCCGTCAGTTAAGAGTCTTGTCTGAGAGGTGACAATAAAAGGGGTACAGCTCCCCACTCTGGCCGCTTGGCCATGCGGCACATGGGTCTGTGACCCCTAGAATCTGCTTAGCTCAGAGGGCTGTGGTAGCTCACGGAGCAGAAGCTCCTCCTTCAGAGCTCAGAAGCAGTGAGCTGTGAGCAATGGCGCTTGGCACTCCTGTGACAGGAGCAAAGGGACAATGGAATCCCTCTGCTCTTAGGGTCCTCAAACTGGGTGCTGCTCCATTAAGGGGAAAACACATTGGGCGCCTGGGTGGCTCGGTCGGTTAGGCATTTGCCTCCGGCTCAGGTCATGATCCCAGGGTCCTGGGGTCGAGTCTCATGTCAGGCTCCCTGCTCTGTGGGGGGTCTGCTTCTCTCTCTGCCCTTCCTCCCACTTGTTCTCTCAAAATCTAAAAAAAAAAGAAAGGCAGGGGGAACAATTTGATTAGGACACAGCCCAGGAAAGCACTTTCTGGTCCCTGTCCTCGGCCTCTCCTCCCAGCTGGGGCCTATACAAACGTCTGTGCTGTCTGCTTGGCCTGCCTTACTGCTCTCTCCACCAGTTAAACTCCCACGTTAGAACTCAATGCAAGCTTTACTTCCTGAGGGACCCCCTTCCCTCCCCAGGGTCAGACGGGGAAAGCGCTGTGTGACAGCTCTAGAGCGCTTAGCCTGACTGCAGTTTGTTCTGGGGATCTCTGGTGACCACCGTCCCTGCCCACCAGAGCCTCAGCCCTCTGCGAGCAGGGACATGGCCGGTCACCGATTTCCCCAGCAATGTACACAGAGCCTGACCCGTGCAGACACTCCAGGAAGCTTGTTCAACAAGTGTGCAAATGCTCAACACGCTGTGGCTCTTTATTACTGCAAAGGTCCAGGCACAGAGCTGAAAAAGCTCAAACATAAACACAGTAGGCATCGATGTACCAGAAAGATGTTTAATCCAATAGCTTGAATACGCAGTTCAACAAAATCAGTCCGTTTAGTTCAAGTTAACTTCACGTTACAAAGAACCTAGAAGCTTGGAGGGGGCCACTGTTGAGGTCAAAAGAAGTCCCTGCCCAGAGTGGAAGGACACGGACTTCAAGAAGGCCTTTTTCTCTATCCCACCTTCAGGAGCGGCCACACCTGGGCACCTCCCCACAGGAGGTCGCAGCACAGAGCTACGGACAAGGCCATCCCAGGGTCAGGATTCCCCGTCCCCACCAAAGCAGGGCCCAGCCAAAAGGCACTGGAGCTCAGAACACAGGGAACTCTGCCCAGGACAGGGCGGGGACAGCAGCCCTGGAGAACCAGCTCAACAGGCTGCTCTGGGTTCTAGTTTATCCCTCATACCCCCCCCACCCCCCGAGCTCAGTTTGCTCAGATGAACCACAGTGAGATGGGTCTGGTGCAGCTAGAAGGGCAGCCGTGGGGAGCACGCTTGGGGCAGGGACAGAGCCGAGTGCTCTGCCAACTGTCCGAGGCAGGTGGGGAGTAGGGACCGTTCCAGCAAAACAACAACATCTGGGGTTTGTTTCTTTGTTTTACTACTCTGAGCTTAATTTGAACAAGCAAAGCCTCTTAAGGGGTAGGAAGCTGTCACCTCTGAGTCACATCCAAGCTCACTTGGGGGTATGCTGGGTCCCAGGAGCAGGCCTGGAGGAGGGAGCTCGGGCAGAGGTTTCCCGCTAACCTTCTGGGTCTTTAGTTTAAGCTCTGGTTAACTTCCTGCTGCAACTTCTGGGCAGGGCCGTTCCTGGGCTCAAGCTGCAGAAGACTGTTGATGTCTTCAAAGCTGGATTTGTAGTCCTGCAAGGAGAGAGAAGGGGGCGAGGACGGAGGCCCGATCGAGGGGGGCCGGAGCAGCCAGGGTGGAGGGTCTCAAACCCCAGCCTGAGGGCCTGCCCAGAGCCCCGAGGGCTACCCTGGATGGAGAGGGACGTGGCCCACCTCCCTCACCCAGCCTACGCTCTGGAAGGGCCACCCCAGGCACCAGCACCTCAGCAGGTGCCTTACAGTCAGGCTTTTCTTACCTTGAGTGCCTTGTAGGCTTGCGCCCGTCTGTAGAACGCCTTCACGTTCTTTCCATCCAGCCTGAGGGCTTCTGTGCAATCCCTCACTGCTTCCTTGTACTGCTTCAGGGCCAAATGGCAGAGCGCTCTGATGGGAAAGGCGGGTGGAGGGCTCAGCCCCTGCTTTGCGCCCCCTGCCCGCCCCCAGTCATGAGGTGGTCGGAGGGGCGCTCTGAGCTTCACAGTTCCTCACCCTTGGGGGGAGGCTGGCCTCTCTCCACAGCAGGAACCACTGGCTCAAAGGCGCAGGGTGGGATGGAAGAGGGGAGAGGGGCCCCTTGGGAGCCCGGCTTGCAGCACTCCACGTCCTGACCGTGTGGCTCCATCCCTCAGGCCACCTCAGCTCCCAGCCTGTTCTCTTTTGCTCCTGAAACCTCCCCCTTGACGATTAAAAAGTCATCCAGGGTACCGGACCCTGAGGATGCGCCCGCGGGCATGTTAGCGGGAAGGCCTAAGCGGTCTGCAGCTCACGCAGAAATGCGCCCAAACTAAGAGGCGCCAATCCATGGCTCCATAGCGACAGGGCAAAAGGAGCAAAGTGTTAACGCGGAATTCAGACGGTAGGTGGTTCAATGCGCAATTCTTTCAACTTATGTTGTGAAAATTTTCGTAATCATGGAAAAAAAAACAGCTGCAGACATCCATACGACAAAACGTTCTGCATCTACAGGCGGAAAAAGTCTGTACCTTCCCCCTTCTTTTCTCCAAAGGTGGCCACTAAGAACAGGTGTGTTGGCGCTCCCTCTGCGCTTCCATCCATCCCACCCCAGCATCTCCAATGGGAGCAGTATTCACTCACTTGGATGAACCACAACTTGTTTTACCAATTCCTTATCTGGAAGCAGTTTTCACTGCTTCCAGTCTGTAAACACAAGACGCTGCCGTGAGCGTCCGTCCTTGTGCATAAAGCTTAGAGGCCCGCTGGGAGGGTCAGCAGATACGGGCACTTATAATCTTGACTGTTGCTGCCAAAATGCTCCGAGAGCAAAGGAGCTGCTCTCTGAGGCTCCATCAATAACTTTCTATTTTCCTGTAACTGTACCAACCCTGGGTGTCGATCTTTAACCTCAGTCAATAATGGAAGAAAACAAGGTCCATTTTAATGTAATTGCTGAGTATCTTTACATAAGGGGTTCTTAACTTTATGAAAGCAAATTTACCTTTTGTTTAATGACCTCTCTGGTCCCTATCCCCCACCCCACAACAATTCTATTTTAATACTTATCCTACTGCAAGATAATTAATCGGTGCATTCTTCTAGAACTTAATGGTTTTACTTCCTATATTTGAAACTGTGATCCACTTAGAATTTCTTTTAAAATATGGAGTGACGGGCGCCTGGGTGCCTCAGTGGGTTGAGCCTCTGTCTTCGGCTCAGGTCATGATCTCAGGGTCCTGGGATGGAGCCCCACATTGGGCTCTCTGCTTGGCGGGGAGCCTGCTTCTTCCTCTCTCTCTCTGCCTACTTGTGATCTCTGTCGAATAAATAAATAAAATCTTTAAAAATAAAATAAAAATAAATATGGAGTGAGGTAGGGATTCAGGTTTATTTTTAATTTTAAGTGAGACTCTTCTGAAGGTCCGTTCAGGGCAAGCTGTATGTGCTGGGCACCCGAGTGATATCAACTGTGCAAACAGAAGCCAAAGGCGAAGCCCCAGTGCGCAGAGCTTCATACGCACAAGGCGGAGCATTACAGTGGCATCTAGGATGTGGTATAATTTCAGCCACAATGGACGGAAAATTCAGTTTTGTGTCAAGTTATCAGTCCTCAAGATTAAACTTATAAATTCACTGTAACCACAACCAAAAGCCCACCAAGATACTTTCTGGAATCTGTCAAAAAGGATCCTACTAGGTTTAGCTAGAAGAACAAACCTGGGAAAAAGAGCCAGTGATGCTCTGATTAAGAACAAGGAGAAGACCACCCTACAAGAGAGTATAAAGCACTAATAATTAAAACAGTGTGGCACAAACACACTTGTGTGAAAAATTGTATTTAAACAAAACAAAGCATTGTCTTGAATACAGTAAAAATTCAGGAAACTAGACTATTAGAGGTCTCTCGCAGTATGAGACAAGTGAGTCTAGCAGGCCCTGAGATGGGGTCGTCAAGATGCTGCGGCAGCTGGGGCACCTGGGTGGCTCAGTGGGTTAAGCCTCTGCCTTCAGCTCGGGTCATGATCTCAGGGTCCCGGGATCGAGCCCCACATCGGGCTCTCTGCTCAGCAGGGAGCCTGTCTCCCCCTCTCGACTCTGCCTGTATCTTTGCCTACTTGTGAGCTCTCTCTGTCAAATAAATAAATAAAATCTTAAAAAAAAAAAAAAAAAAAAAAAGAAGATGCTGCGGCAGAAACCTCGAACAGATGGGCAGCAGCCCTTCCTTCCGCTGAGCCTGACAGACTGAGGGATCCATGGTCTAATCAGCCAGTAAAGCCACAGTTCCCAAATGCCAAAATCCACGCTTTAAAATGAAAAGTTTTCTCTTGAACTTATTTGAAACTTGACCTGCACAGGCCTGCGGTTCCTTAGTCTGGAACACTGCCCCACGTGAGCATGGACTTCCCCTGTGCTTCAGGCAGAAATGTGAACAATGAACTTCAGCCACTGCCCCAGAGCCTGTGGGAGTATTATGTGGTCCAATGTATGAACCTTACTCAGATCTGGAACACATGTTATCCCAAGAATTTTGGGTAGGGAAGGGCGAGACTACGGTAGATCCAAGATTTTTTTTAACTGAAGAGTAATAGTATGTGTATGTTAGCAGGGCGGGAGAAACAATTTATAACATTTTATAGTAAATCTTTTATAAGCAAGATTTGGCTCAGAGGTGGTCCCTCGGTGAGTGTTTCAGGCTTCTGACAGTAAAATTAGTAGATCTCATCGGAGCCAGGTTGCAAGTCTGTCTCCACCATTTACTGGCCAGGTGAGCGGAGGTAAAGCCCTTCCGGCTCTGAGCTTCTGATTTCTTGACTTTAAAAGGGGAAGACCACCTATCACCAGACGCCCGAGTGTGCTGTAACACCGTGACTCCCACCCAGTAAAGCGACGGTGCCCCCACTGTCGGTAGAAAGCAGCGGCAGCACGGCCGCAAGCCCGTGGTGCGGGTTGTTCAACTGGGCCGCAGGTCACACCCTTCAGGCTAGATGAGCTGTCTCTCTTGCTCCCAGGCCAGGTGACAGGGAGTCCACACCCTGGGTTCTGTCTGGTGCCGAGACAGGGCCAACCCTCCCAACAGGAGGGTCTGGGGAGGCCGTGGGGCTAGGCCAGGGGGAGGGCTACGAGACACGTGCTGAGGCCATGTTTGTGTGGCGAGCACACTGCCCTCACTCACGGGGTGTGCGCAGCCGGACGGTTCACGAAAGCCTGGAGAGGACGGGGGGACAGAGCCCAGGCCCCATGGGGGCTTCGGTCAGCTTCTATTCCTTTAAGAGAGCGAATGCCACTGGCCACACCTGCCTCCCCTTGACCAAAACAACTGGGTACCCTACTCTGAGGTGTGACATACCAAGTCAACGCGAGGAATGAAGAGGCTACCCCAGTCTGCAAGCGGACTGGGGGGCGACAGCCAGTGTCCTGCAAGCCCCCCAGAGCAGCGGCTGCGCGGAACATACCTGTTGCTGTACGTGGCAGACTCCATGTCACTAAAGGACAGGCTTTCGCTGTACTTCTCAATAGCTTTCTTATGGTTCCCCTTCTTTACAAGCTCATTGCCTTCTTCCTTCAGAACTCTGGCTCTCTCCACATCCCCAACGGAAGACACTAGATGCAAATGCAGAGGAGGAAAAAGCCATGGAGCGGGTGCCCGAGGACCAGGAGGCCTCGCCGTTCGCGACCCTCTCCTCCTGCCCCGAGACTCCCTACACTGCTCTAAAGCAGCATCCCCGAGGAAGGAGTCCCCCATGTGGCTTCTGGGAAATTAAACAGGTTCTCAGTCGGAGGCTGGGGACTCCCGACGGAAACACACACGGACACACACGTCAGACAGATACGCGGTAAAGGGCACGCTGAGGTCTAGTCCCGGCAGTGGCCCTCAGCAGCCGGGGACCTCGGGTGACCTATGTCTTGGGGACCTCAGTTTCTCTGTACACTGGGGCACTAGCTACCCCACCTGGGGCCAGTGTCAGGATGAAACCTGAGTGCGCTGCAAAGTGCAGAACACCCTATCAACTTAAAGCAGGAAGGGAAGTAAGTATTTAAATAAGCAAGCATCTGAGAAAGAAAGGGTGTCGCTCCCCGGCTCTCTGAAGAGGGTGGAAGCGCCCACTGTTCCTCCTCTCTGTTGGTCTGAGCCTGGACCTTCTTCCCTCACCTGCCCCATGCAGCTCGGCCCCAGCGCAGACGGACAGAGACACAAGGTGAAACTCGGGCTGCTGGCCCAGCCCTCGGCCCTTCACCGCGCAGCCGCAACCACGCTCCAGCCCCAGCTCCCAGATCACCGGGTTTCTTTAATTCTTAAAAACTATCTTTATAAAATCCTGAATCTTTACATCGGTAAGGTTTTAGGAACAAAACTAACACCCTTAAACTCATTCTTCACCTTAAGAAACAGAATATTTACTAAGACCTTTAAAGCCCCGTGGGGGCCCCCTCCCCAAATCAATCCACCCCTGGAGGAAACTGTGATCCCCAACCCTGCACTTTCTTCCCCCTTTTATCCTTGGTAGCTTAACTATAATAGTTCCTATAAACCATTTGCCGTTCATTATGTTTTAAAATTTCATATAAAAGGATAAATGATTCTAAGTATCCCTCTGTGACTTGGCTTTACTTCTTCCCCTCGGCACTGTGCTCCTCAGATTCCGCTGTACCAGTGCGTATCCCTGTAGTTCGTGCTCACTGCTCATTCATCCCTTCTGCTCGGAGATCTGCGCTGTTTCCAGTTCTGGTGTTTGCGGTTGCAAACATCCTGCTGTGAACCTTCCTGCCCGTCTCCTGGGGCGGGCTGCAGCGTCCATACCCCTTCGGCTTTCCCTGGGCTCCCTGACACACTGCAGGCCTGCTGCCTCCCGCAGCTCCCCAGCAAGAGCCACGCACTGCATTCCCTAGCTCTCTCTACTGTTCCTGCCGGACATTCCCTTCCCTTCCCCACCTGAAGAACACCACCCCCTCGGTCCCCCTCAACGTCCAGCTCAACAGGTCACCTCCTCCGGAAGCCTTTCCCTGACTCCTCCAAGCCCGTATGTGTTAGTTCCTGTCTTGAACTCCCCAAATACTAAAGGCCATAAAGCACGCGTCCTTCCTCCTGTATTTGTAAATACTGTTACTCGTCTCCGTCTCTTCTTATACTGAGAGCTTCCTGAAGGCCAAGACTGCCTGTCCTCTCTGTGTCGCGCTGGACATATATGGCACAGAGCTGGAAAATATATGGGCCAGTGACTCTGAAAGAATGAAATACTTAGTAGGTGCCCTGAAGCCATCTAGTTCGTTAGCACCCCACATTTCCATTCTGGAGAAGAGTGGGGGACACTCAGCAGGTTCCCACAAACCAGCCTGAATGCTACCCATGGCCAGACCCACTCCCTTTTGGGCAGGGGAGTGACCCCACCCTGCACTGCCGCCCTGGCGAGGTTGGCGCGCTCACCCGCTGCACCTGCTCTCCTCAATGCCTAGGCTCACTGGGCCCAGCTCATTCCCCGGGGCGCCGCTGAACCGTCGCCTGAAGAATGGCCCCTCCATTTTACACGGTTGAGATCGACAGTCTCCTGTTTTGGGGCTACCTGGCTTTGATCTCCCCACCCTATTCCACCTCCAGGGCCCCGCATGGTGTGCGTGTTCCTGGGGAAGCAGCACCCTCTCACTATGAAGGTGGAGGCAGATGGCTCAGGGCCACAAAATCTCAGCCCCTGGCCCCGGTGATCAGTTCCTAGAGAATGGCCTGTGCCCAAACAGGCCAGAATACACTGAGACAGTGTATTTAAAGGGATTTAAAGAAAAGAAACCCTCTCTTAGGGAGCTCTCAGAAGAAAACCACCTTTTTCTCCTCCTCTGGGCCACAAGACATGGCATATGGGGACGAGGCCAGGAACTACTTTATGGCTATTTTACCCCTGGGAGGGAAGACTGCCCCAGGACAAAGCAGACACACCAGAGAAGAGAGCTGAGAGGAGTACCAAGGAATGGAGTCCGAGTCTGCTAACGTCGTGAGCTCCTGGAGCAAACCTAGCCTGAATCTGAACTCGGAACTTTCAGTTACATGAGCCAATATGTTCCTTTTGTTATTTTTACCATGTTGAGTTTTCTGTTCTTGCCACCAAAAACATCCTGGATCATCCATCCCCAGTGCTGCTAGAGGAAAGAGAAGGGATCTAACGCTGTATACCGATGCGCCAGGCCGAGCGTCCAATGTGCCTTTTCTGTCTCTAAATTGGGACAGCAGCGGGTGGGCTTTCTCATCGCTTTCAGGATTGAACTGAGAAGACAGTCTCTAAGAGGTAAAGACTTTTTGTTTCCTAGATAATTTTTATAGCTTGGCTTTAAGCAAGGCCAGTTTTTACAGGATTACTCTGAACGTAATACTCAGATTCCACTGAGATTGTAATACTCCGGGCAGGAAGTCACAGCTTACCTCTGCCCTTGGCAGTTGTGGCTTCTCTGAATTTGCCCTTAGCGATCTCTTTGTGGTACTCCAAAGGTGAGGAATCCCACCTCTTCTGAGCTGTGACAGGCACCAAGGGGATAGAGGGCAGCTTCAGGCGCCACTCGGGCCCCAGCGAGTCCATGAGAGCTCTGGTCATTCTGGAAAGGCAGAGAAAATTACAAGGAGGTTTCTGACTGGGTCAAGAAGATACCCTCCTTTCAGAAATCCAGAGCGGGTGTGTGAGAGCCACCATCCTTTTACAGCCTTGTGACACACAGCAGGAAGGGGACACAAGTCTGCACCAGGACACGCCCACCCTGCCTGGCCCAGACTTGGCCACACTCTGTTAACTTCAAGGCAGTGACAGCTGCTTGTTTAGGGTACTCAAACCTCACCCCCGAAGGACCACACATGCCAAGAAAGGATCACATGTCTTATATTTTGTCAGTGGATCTGCTACAAGGCCATGCAAGCACCTGATGCGTGACTAATGCTCAGAGATTTTTATAAAATACAAATCTTAGGTCATTCTCAAATTCTGAAATCCTCCAGCGCTTCCCACTCCCCTAGGCGGACAGGGCCTGAGATCTGGCCCCCTGCCCCTCCCCACTCCGACCCAGTGCCGCATTCCCTCTTGATCCATCTGTTCTAGCCTCTGCCCACGCTTTTCTCTCTCCCTGGAATGATGTTTTCACTTTCCATCCCCCCCTTCTGGGCCCAGCTAACTTCCTTCAGATGCTGCCCAGGGATCACATCCCTTTGGTTAAGAGATCTCCAGCCCCCAGCACGGCACACAACATGCACCCGGGCCCTGTACGCATGTGCTCCATCAGTGAATAAAGCCAACCGTATGCTTTCTCTGCTCCAACGACTGTGCTCCCGGGTGACTAGAAGGACGGTGTCCTAGATGGCAATCACTACAAACTCATGGTCTCTAAGCCCCCCAGCTGTCTTCCTGACTAGCACAGGTTGTCAACCCTCTACCCTCCTCAGCCCGGCTCCCTTACCTTCCCCTCCTTTTTCAGGGCAAACTTCCAGGTCTCCCAAACGCAAACCCACCTGCGTGGGCACTGAATCCTTCCTAGTTCTTTCCTGTCACACGCGAAGAAGTGACAAGGCCAGGCACCCCACCTCTGCTCTGGGTCTCACCTCGGCCTGCCCCCATCAGGAACCACAGCCAGCAGCTCTCTTCTAGCGTCATCCTCTCTCTCCACCGACTCCAACTGGCCACATTTCACTGTTTCCTCACTTCTGCCTCCTGGGGACCCCCCACCCCCACCCCGCAGTTGCAGCTGGACTCCTCTGCCTCTTCACGGCCGGACTTCTGGAACCCATGCCACACGGGCTTCTGACCCGCTGCATGCTTCCGTATAACCACAGTGACTCTCCTTCTTAAACCCACAAGTCTACTTCACTCATTGGAACACCTGATGGGAATGAGGTTTTCATCCTTCCGGAAATACTTCTTCCCTAAGTGCTCCGAGTTTCCTCCTCCCCTCCAGTTGCTGTCCCCCTCAAGTCCCTCAAATGTTGCAATTTTCAAAACGTTATCCTCTTCCCCGGGCTCACTTGCTGTGGGGGTCTCCTTTTCTCCAACCTCAACCCACCTCTATGCTGATGATCTTCGAATCCAAAGTCACCCTTATATGTCTCTTTTGCTCCAAAACCCACGTGGATACCAACCACTGTCCGCACACCTCTCGTCTCACAGTCCCCTCTGACTGACTCACCATGTCACCCACCAGGACGTTTCTTCTGTTCTTCCCTTCTCACCACCCCCAACATTCAAATTCATTGAACTACTACCTAACTGTCCCCAACACTGGTCCCACTGTCCTCTTTCCACCATCTCCACCATCTGACTTACTGCCTATGCCTTCCGACTCTGCTCTCCTTCATGTCATCCAGCAACATGGCAGCCAGCGAGCTTTTTCTCCCAAATCTGCTCAAGTTGCTCTCCTGCTCAAGACCCTTTCACAAAACCTCGCCATGTGTGGATTAGATCTGGGCTCACCTCACACATCCGAGCTGAGCTCATCACCAGCAGTGCCAAGTGACATGGGACTTCTCACAATTCACAATTCGTGACCCCAGATCTCTTCATTTCTCAGCCTCAGCTCACCGCCTCTGCAAAGTCCTGACTGGCTTCCTCCTTCCCCTGGGGAAGGTTAGGTGCCCCTTTCTGCCCCCTCAGCCCCCTGGGGTGCCTCCTACCACACCACTCACCACACAGTGGTGTGCGTGGCTATGACGGACGGGGGCTCCCCATGAGACCGGGGGTTCCATCACGGCAGGAAAAGCTATGTGTCAGGCATCAGCCCAGGCCCTAGTACAAAGTCAGGGACACGGAAGTGCCAGATTCTGTTGAATGACTGAATAAAGGTCTGAATAAACAGAGAGAAAACAAGCCAAGCTAAAAATGATACATTTAACACATGCCACGAAGTCCTGTGAAGTGTTTGCTTTGAGTGTGGTGTTTGGCTCTCTAGCGGCCCATGCAAAGAGGGGAAACGTGACCAGTTACACAAACGAAGGCAGCCACGAGGCAGAAACAAACCACCACTCAGAAGCCCAGAACAAAATGGCGCCCAACGGGCCTCATGAAGGCACCACAGTACCAAAGGCCAATCCAACTCTGCAAACACCACCCTACAAGCCTCGTGTCCCGGCTGCCTGTGCCTGTGTCCTACTCTCCCCACTCTAGTTCGGTCTGTGAAGCAAGCAGGGTCTTCCCCAGGGCACCGGGCACAATCCCTTACACAGAGCTCCAGAACCTGTTACCATGTAAATGAACCTGAGCAGCCGGGCCATTGATCCATCCAACCTCTCACTCTGTCCCCTCAAGTCCCTGCTAACCACGACCTCAGACTCTCCTTCGGCACTTTCACCACGTGCTCAGCAGGTCTAAGGGGACCCCCAGGAGCTGACCAAAGCCACGGTCCCAAGTGAATCCAGGAGGCCGGGGGGGGGGGGGTTCCGGAGAGACTGCCTGGGGTGTCAGGCTCACCTGTTGAGGCCTTCCAGGGCTGACGCCACACTGTCATCGATCTGTAGCACGGTCTTGTAGTCCACATAGGCCAGGGGGTACTTCTCCAGGGCCTCGTAGGCCGAGGCCCGCCGCAGGAGGGGCTTCATGCTGAAGGGAATCAGGGCCAGCGCTCTAGAGCAGGAGGCAGAAATGTCATCCGGCTGCTGAGGTCCCGGGGCTCCCCCCACGGCCCCTACTATGCAGGGCCATCTGCGACATTCAGCGTACAGGAGGTCACGGTTGGCACAGACACGTGGCTAAAAATGTCAAACCTTAGCAGAGGGACTTTCCAACTTAGACTGAAGTGAGGAAGGGAGGAAGGATGGAAAACCACTAAGACTGTGAAATCCAATTTTCTGAGTCACACTCCCCCCCAGACCAAGAACCACGGAACGCCAGGCAGATCACCTTACGGCCTCAGTTGGCCACAACCCACGTCTAGCCTGGGCGGGACGGTCAACTTACTCCGCAGAGCGGTCATGAGCCCTCCGAGAAGGAAACCTAGCACGGGCCTGGTACGGAGCACCCGAGCACAGGCCCCGAGAGCACGCTCGCCTCTCCTCCTCTCTCAGCTATCACCAGGGCATGAACCCAAGGCGATGCCACAGGAGAGCGGGTCTGAGAACACACGCCTGTTGCCAGTTCAGTGACGAGAAGAGAAGGCAGGGTCAGACTGGCTTGCAGAAGAAAGGAGTAGGACGACCTGCTGAACATCCTTTACACCTCGCCATCGATGGACGCCTTCTCCTCCTTGCTTCTTTGAGGCGATTCAACTAACCTCTGTCTCTCTTTTTTTCCCTCCCGTACACATCCACCCCAGAAAACACCAGGGCAAGGCAGTCACGAACCTGCACCTCACCCTCGTCGTCAGGTCCCCGATCTCACAAGGCCCGTTAGGCCCACCTCTAAGTCCCCACCTGACTCCCGCTCCTTTGGCAGGCTCCAAAGACACGAGTCAGGCGCCGCAGGCACCAAGTGGAGCCTCCTATCCTCGGTGACCTGGTGACACTCAGGGACACTTTCTCCTTATCGGACACAGTCGGAACCGCTGGGATCGACCCCAAGAAGAGAACAGGCCCGATGAACGCAGCCTCCTCTCCTGAGACCCCGAGGCTGCCCCGCCCACTTACGAAGTGCAGTCCTTGATGCAGTCCCTGCAGTTGCCATCCTTCAAGTGGCACGCTGCGCGGTTAGAGAAGAGGATGCTTTCTTCTTCGGGGTTCGAACAACCTGCCCAAGGGGAAGAGAAAGCAAGAAATTAACAGTGGGAAATGGACGCCCTGGGACTCTGGGGTGTATTTCAAAGCCGGAGCTCTCTGGGCTTCCCGATGGGGCTTCTTGGTGTGAGGGGCTGCCAGCAAGCTTCCTGCCACTCACAGGGAACCAAACACCTCTTTCACTCACTCCAGAACGGAAGTTAGGACCAGGCAAAGGACAAAACATGAACCAGCTGGCTTCTGCTCAAGGATATCCATGTTGTAACTACACGTGTGTGTGAATTTTGTTACAAAAAGCATGTAAACCCAGTAAGAGGGGTTTTTGAAAAAGGAAAAGAAAAATGTGATAGAGACTAAACAGGTCAGACAGAGACTAATCCTACCTGGTCAAATCAAAGAGGACTTTGCCAAGGAAGAGTCCTCTGGGTCTGGCAGGAATATGCAGAACTTAATCAGGGGAAGGATTCAAGCAGCCCAGTACAGAAGAGAATTATCAGATACTTTCCTAAAGGTAATATTTATCCTCAGGAATCTCAGAAGCTCATGTCTTTTACTGTGTGGCCACAAAGACTTTCAGTTTTAAAAAATAATTTTTCGGGGTGTCTGGGAGGCTCAGTTGAGTTAGGCGTCTGCCTTGGGCTCAGGTCATGATCCCGGAGTCCCAGGATCAAGCCCTGCGTTGGGCTCCCTGCTTAGTGGGGAGCCTGCTTCTCCCTCTGACCCACCCCCCGGCCATCTTGTGCTCTCTTACTCTCATTCTCGCAAATAAATAAATAAATAAAATCTTTAAAAAAATAATTTTTCAACCACTTCATACCCACTAGCACAAGCCATCATGGAAAGCAAACAAACGAAAGACTCCAAAAATTATTAGGTGTTGACTCAGTAATTCTACTCCTGAGTATATACCGCAAAGAAGTAAAATAAACTCTTTCCTGAAAATTACATAACATCCAGAAAACACTAAAAACAGATAGTTGACATCCATCCCTGGACTTGGCAATACAATGTATTTGTTTCCAAACTCTTTCATTTTTGAGATGGCTAAAGCTCCATTCATCCTCACCCTTTTCTCCTTGCTTCCTCCCCAGACCCCCAGCGGTCAGCACAGTCCTGAAGTTGGTAGGTAACACCCTCCTGTATTCACGATTGCCTTCTTCTATTACCTTCACATTCACAGGAAGAGAATATTCCATTTTATAGCTTTCAAAGATTTTCGAAACTAAGTGGCACCCTACTGCTTATCCTTCCACAACTTACTTTAAGTATGTCACCATACTGAGGCACGACAGCTTTCATTCAATATCAACAATAACAAACCACTAAAATCAGAACTTTCTTTCCCCTTATTTTGCCAGGCCCTCAGTGAGACAGCAAAGTACAAAAAAAAGTAAAATATATCCTTGCTCTTGAGGAATAAGCACAAGTACTCAAAACTCATAGTTCATCTCAAGGCGCTAGAGCACGGGTGCACAGAAGCAGCAGGGATGCGGTGGGAAGAGCAGCAGAGGAGCTGAGGATCCTGCCCCTGAGCCCACATGAAGTCACTCGATACCTCTGATCGCATGTGCTCCCCTATCACATGGACATACCACTTTACAGACTTGCTAGAAGGGTTCATTTTGTTAGCTTGCTCCCTGCTGTGCTTTCAATATCAGCAAAGCTGATCAGAGAAATCAAGGGATGTGCCCAGAAATCACCGGGAAAATCAATAGCAAGATCAGAACCAAATGCTGGTCTCCGACTAAATCTAGACCAGGCAGCCCTTCTAAGGATCCAGAATAAATCCATTCAAAAGCACATGCTTTTGCAGACCAGCTGGGGTAGGATGAAAGAAAAAGGTAGAAAATCAATACCTCAGATTCATCAGTGACTTCATCAAATGAGGCTGAGATGAGGAAGTGGGCCTAAAGAGGAGTGTTCTAGAAAAACAAGAGGGGGCAAAAAGGGGGGCTTGAAATTGCAAAAGTTCAAACAAGACAGATGGACTTTGGAGAGGATTTGGGGAGAAGCCTAGCAAAATGATTCAAAACTTGGACTTGCAAATCAGGCCTGTTTTCAAATCCTGCCTCGGATGCCCTCATTGTATAACCCAGGGTAGACAGATTTAACCCTTCTGGACTTCTCATCTATGAGGTGTCTTGTCCTTGGTTTGTATGAAGACAAAAAGGGATGAGGTCTGTAGTGTCTAACACTTAGTAAAGCACTCAACAAATGAAGGAAGGCAAAAGGAAATAGGTAGTACAGAAAATGAGGGCTCACGGGTAAGGCACTTTGGAGGAGAGGTTTGGGCCAGTGGGCTGTGGTAGGTTAGAATCAGGCTTATCTCTTCTCCAAAGTGTCTTACCCATAAGCTGGAGGCTGGAAGAACCGGTAAAGGACATGCTGCTCCTCTGTTTAAAACAAAACTCGGGGTACCTGGGTGGCTCAGTGGGTTAAGCCTCTGCCTTTGGCTCAGGTCTCAGGGTCCTGGGATTGAGCCCCGCATGGGGCTCTCTGCTCAGCGGGGAGCCTGCTTCCTCCTCTCTCTCTGCCTGCCTCTCTGCCTACTTGTGATCTCTCTCTGTCAAATAAATAAAATCTTAAAAAAAAACAAACCCAAAAAACAAAACCCAAAACTCCCCAGTAGTCTCCCATCACGGAATAAAATCCAAACTCCTTACCACAGCCTACTGTATAAAATGCCTACACAATATGGCTCTATCTAACGGACCTCAATTATTTACTATTCCTCCACTGGCACACTATGCTCTGGTTCCTGCAACACACCATGCTTATCCTATCTGGGGGCCTTTGGAATGAACAGTTCCCTCCACCTGGAATGCTCATCACCCAAAACTATGTACTTAGCTTCTTCTCATCATTCAGACATCTCTTCAAAGGTCACTTCTTCAAAGTTGTCCTTGACCTTTCACTCCAAAAGAGCTCCCCAGTCACCTCTCCTACTACATCACTGTGTCTGTCTTCTTTGCAGTCCTGATGGTTATCAGACAGGCCTAGTTTACACCTGGGTAAATTAAGTGTGGTATGTCCATACAATGGAAAATTATGCAGCCTTAAAAAGGGAGGAAAACATCTGTCACAGTGCTACAGCATGGATTACAATGTCCTCGGGGCCATTACGGTAAGCAAAGTAACTCAGTCACAATAGCCAAAGACTGTATGACTCCACTCATAGGAAGTTAAACTAATCAAAATCACAGCTACCAGAAGTAGAAAGGTGGAAACAAAGGGCTGAGGGGAGGGAAGGAAGATTAGTGTTTTAGTGGGTACAGAGTTTCACTGCTGCAGCGATCTGTTGCACAACAATCTGAATGTACTTAATACTCCACTTAAAGACGGTTAAGAAGGTGAATTTAATGCTGTTTTTTACCGCAATAAAAAAAATGTGATAAAACACCCACTGATATGAAAATATGTTTGGGATGTGTCAGTAAGTGAAAAAGAACCAGTAATAACACCGTATTACAATTAAAAAAAAAAAAATGGCAGAAAGGGCCAAGAAGTTTCTCGTAGGATTCCGAAGCGGGGAACGGGCGGGAAGGGTGCCGGGTGGGCCTGATGAGCCAGCTGGCCCTGGGGAAAGCAAGCCGAAGGCACCCTGGGAAGGAGCGAGGTCCGGGCGGCCGCGGCTGGGGGGCGCCGCGGGGAGAGGCCGGCCTGGCGGGGAAACCGGAGCCAGGGTCGTACCTTGCGCCTGCAGCATCCGCAGCGCGCGGCTGTAGAGCACGGTGGCCTCGGCGAACTGGCCGTTGCGGAAACTCTGGTTGCCGGCGGCGCGGAGCGCCTCCACGGAGTCTGCGAGCTTGGGGCCCATCCCCGGGGCCGGGCCGGCGCACCGGGGGGCGCGTCCGTTACCGCGCCGAGGCGTGCGCAACAGCGTCCCGGCTGGAGCACGGGCCGGCGAAGATGCGACTGCGACCGCCAACCTGCCCGGGCGGGGGCGGGACCTGCGGGGCGGGGCCAGAGCTGCGCGCGCCAGGGGCCTTCTGCGCATGCTCGGGTCGGGACTTACCTAGCGGAACGCTCTATATGGTCCGGGTAGGGAGGCTGAGAGCCTAAGGATGTCAAAACTCTGGGTGAAACCAAGAAACAGGCCAGGTCCCTGTTGGCGGGGAGCTTACATTCTCGTGGGAACCGACAGGGTATTAACTCTTGAGCAAACGAAGACGATAATCTTATAATGTGATTAATGCTAGAAAGAAAACAAAACTGTGGTGTAATGGCAAGTGACCACGTGGGGACTATTTTAGATAAGGGGGGTGATGGGGTGGGGTAGGCGTCTCTGAGGGTCTGACGAGCTGAAGAAGCCTGAGAAGATTTAGGGAGTGCTGGTCCAGACACATAGCAAATGCAAAGGCCCTGAGGCAGGAAACTAACTGGTACCTAGTGCTCTGTAGATGTTGATTTAATAAATAAATGCACTGATAGGTCCTTTCGCTGAGGGAAATTTGAGCTTATCTTCAGCGTCCTTTGATATAACTCTTTGTCCCACTTGATGGGCCAGTGTTTTTAACTGCTTGTTGACCCCTGTGCACATGAAGCTGTTTCTCTTCCTTTCTAACCTTCGCTTATGTGCCCCCCTCCTGCAGTTCTTTTCCAAACACTTCCTTTTACCTGATCCTGACTCCACCTATAATCATCCTTTCTGAAAGCCTTTCTTGACTCCTCACGTCTTGCACCTGGTCCCTCTTCTGCTCCAATTGCTCCCAGAATTTATATCTCAGTTACCACTCTGTGATTGTTAGTTTACAGTTTTTCTCAAAGACTGTGAAGTCTTTAAAGGCAGGAAGTAGGTCTCTATTTATTTATTTATTTATTTATTTGGCACCAAACACGTAGTTATAAAGGTCTATTGACAAACACATGGTCTCTGCCCTCAGAAATTTAGTTATAATTATTTGTGTAAACCCAACTCACCTGAACTATAAACTTTCTGAGGGTTGAGTGGCTGTTCCATCTGAATCCCCTCAGTCCAGCGCAGGCCCCACACAAGGAAAGAATGAACTTAGTGTGGCAGGGAAACCATACCACGCACAAACACTGCTGGTTATTTACTCAACAGCTTCCATCTTTGCTTCCAGAAGTCTGAATTCTTCTGCTCCAGGAAATGAATCAGGATTTTGCGAACCCAATCACAATAATCTCACTCTCTTTTGCCAATGATTGGTCAGGTGTGAATGTGCCCCTGATTTGCTCAGTGAGTTACAGGATGTCTGCTGGGTCCTTATGGGAAAGCTTTTCCTCCCAGATAAGAGATACAGAATTGCAAAAGAACTTATTTTTTTCTCTCTCTCTATGCTTTGGTTACTGTTGGGTTAAGGATATATACCTGGACATGTGATAGTCATTTTGCCATTGTGAGGCAATAAGTACAGGTATGAAAAACCTATGTGTTGAGGAGGGCAGGAGGAGAAAGATGAAATTGACATTGGTGAGCCATTGAATCAATCCTGAAAGGACTGACTTCTGGACTACTTAATAAACAACAAATGCTGGGGTGCCCGGGTGGCTCAGTGGGTTAAAGCCTCTGCCTTCGGCTCAGGTCATGATCCTGGGGTCCTGGGATTGAGCCCCGCATTGGGCTCTCTGCTCAGCGGGGAGCCTGCTTCCCCCTCTCTCTCTGCCTGCTTCTCTGCCTACTTGTGATCTCTGTCAAATAAATAAATAAATCTTTAAAAACAAACAAACAAAAACAACAACAAATGCCATGGTGCCTTCAGCCACCATTTAGATTTTTTTCCCCAGTTACTTGGAGGTGGATATATTCTAAATGGTACACCAGACAAGTACACCTGTGTCGAGCTGTATTTTCCAAAAATGACCAAGACAATAATTCCCAGTCCTCTGCCCTCTCCCAGAACTTGGCCACTCCCCCATCCAGAGATAGTCTATTTTAGCTCTCTTTGAAATTGCACAGGACGTTGGGGTCCCCTCAACAGTGGAAATAAAATTATCTACCTTCCAAGACTATGCCATTAAAAGGCACTAAAGCGGGGCACCTGGGTGGCTCAGTGGGTTAAAGCCTCTGCCTTCGGCTCGGGTCATGATCCCAGGGTCCTGGGATCGAGCCCCACATCGGGCTCTCTGCTCAGCGGGGAGCCTGCTTCCTCCTCTCTCTCTCTGCCTGCTTCTCTGCCTACTTGTGATCTCCATCTGTCAAATGAATAAATAAAATCTTAAAAAAAAAAAGTCACTAAAGCTTCCTCCCAGTTCGCCCTCACAAATATCCTTAAGCCTTTATCCTAATATCCTAGCCTTTATCGTGAGATTAAAAAAAAAAAAACTAAAATGAGAAGTCCCCTCTACCCTCAGTGCTAAGTGAGCTCCCAGCCAACAGCTGGCACTAACTTGTCAGCCACGTGAATGAGGCATTTTGGATAAGAATACATCCAAGGGCGCCTGGATGGCTCAGGTGTTAAGCATCTGCCTTCTGCTTGGGTCAGGATCCCAGAGTCCTGGGATAAAAAAGACCTGCATCGGGCTCCCTGCTCAGTGGGAAGACTGCTTCTTCCATTCATTACCCCTGCTCGTGTTCCCTCTCTGGCTGTTTCTCTGTCAAATAAATAAAATCTTTAAAAACAAACAAAAAAGGATACATCCAAATGGTGACTAACCCTGACTGACACCATGGAGAAAGAGATGAACCTTACCTGCGGAACCATGCTCAAATCATAGATTTACGGGAGAAGAGAGAGAGAGAGAGTACTGTTGTTTTATGCCACTAAGTTCTGGGAATGGTTTCTTACACAGCAACTGATAAATGGTAATCCCTTCCCACAATGCTTCCCATAAATGCAGGGCTGATAAAAGCAGAACTGAAAGAATTTAGGGGAGGGAGATATTGGGGAGTAGGGGCATAGTGAAAGTCTTCTAGGAGGTGACTTTTTAAAAACAATTTTATTGAGAAATAATTCACTAGCATATAATTCACCCATTTAAAGTTATGTACAGTTCAGTGGTTTTTATTATGTTCAGAGTTATATAATCATCACCACAATCCATTTTAGAATATTGTCATTACCAAAATGAAACCCCACATCTTTTAGTCATCATACCCAGTTGACCTATTCCACCCCCTCCATCCCCCAAGCCCAAGCCCAAAGCAACCACTAATCTACCTTCTGATAAATTTGCCTATTTTGGACTTTTCATGTAAATGGAATCATATGATACACGAGCCTCTGTGATTGGCCTCTCACACACAGCAGTGTTTTCCGGGGTCATCCACGGTGTACCATGTATCAGAACTTCATTCCTTTTTATTGCTGAGTAATATTCCCTTGCATACATTTTGGGTGTCCATTTTATTTATACATTTGTCAGATGATGGACATTTGGGTTCTATTCTTTGGACAGGAAGTAACTTTTTTTTTAGGAAGTAACTTTTTGATATTTATTAAGATTTCATCTCTCTGAGTTAACCGTCTCATCAAAGACATATTTAATATGTATTCAGCTTTAATGGGGGAAGGAGTAGATATTACAGCTGTAGTCTCCTGAATTAGGTAATATGCACAGACATGATTACTGGACATTCATTTTTTGTTTAAACATTTCTTTTCAGGGTTAATTGGTAGTTTCTTTTAAAAAATATCCCTGCCTTAGTTGGTTGAGAGGCACTGGTGAGTAAAGTTGTGTTAGAATCAGGACAATCTTACATTTCATTTAACTGAGCCAGGCACAGCCAATACTTTTATATGCTGATTCCAAATAATGAACCAATTAGTCTTGGGGAAAGAAGTACAGATAGCATCATAATTTGTCAATTTCCAGTTCTGGATGCTTTTCAGTTCAGGTGTATCAGTTATCTGAAAACACATTCAGAATAAGATGGCTTATGGAAGGGATTTGAAATAAGAATTCGGGAACTGGTTTCAGAGGTGACAGAAACGCCAAGATGCCAACACGGAACACTGAGGGAGCCCAAAGGCCAGTGGCAGCAGGAAATTACTACTATGCCCAGGACTTGAATGTGGGGTGGGGGGGTGCTGGGTGGCTCAGCAGGTTCAACGTCTATCTTCAGCTCAGGTTGTGATGGAGCCCCTCTCTAGACTTCCTTCTTATTGGGAGTCTGCTTCTCCCTCTCCCTCTGCCCCTCCCTGCTCCTGCCTGTGCCCTCTCTCTCTCTCTCAAATAAGTAAAATCTTAAAACAAAACAAAATGAAACACAGTGAGATACCCCTACACACCTATTAAATTGGCTAAAATTGCAAAGACTGATCATACCAAGTATAGACGACATAGAGCTATTGAAATTCTCATACACTGTTGGTGGAAATATAAAATAGGATAATCACCTTGAAAAACAGTTTCTTTTTTTTTTTTT
>ML093463.1:0-35308 GCA_003697995.1 Taxidea taxus jeffersonii | reverse complement strand
TTGACAGAGAGAGATCACAAGTAGGCAGAGAGGCAGGCAGAGAGAGGAAGGGAAACAGGCTCTCTGCTGAGCAGAGAGGCCTGATGCAGGGCTCGATCCCAGGTCCCTGAGATCATGACCTGAGCGGAAGGCAGAGGCTTTAACCCACTGAACCACCCAGGCGCCCCGAAAAAGTTTCTTAATACATTAACTCAGCTGTTTCTCACCTGTTTACCCAAGAGAAATGAAATGTAGGTATGCTTATATGTATGTCCATACAAACACGCACACAAATGATTTTTAAGTTTTATTTGTAATAACCAAAAACTGGAAAATTATTACTTTGAGACCATTAGGCTTTGGGGTGGTTTTTTTACATAGTGATAGTTAACTAGTACATTGAACTAAGTTGCAATTTTTTTGTGTCTTTCCATTGCCCATATTCAATGTGAGTCTGGCCACAGCTCCTACCTCATCTCCTACTTTTCCTTCTTCATTCTGTTCTAAACATGCCAACTTCTAGCTGCTCTTCCAGCACAAGCCTTTGCCTTTGCTCTTGCCTGTTCCCTCGGCCTTAAATACTCTTTTTAAAAAATTATTAGTGTGACTTAGTCTCTCATTTCAGTCACATGTTGTTTGTCTATTTGGTTTTGTTGTTTTATTGCCTTTCCCACTTGAATGGAAGATCTGTGAGGGCAGAAACTTTATTTTCCTCACTGCCTGGCAGGTAGTGCTGTGCTTGGCCCAGAGCAGATACTAGATATGTATTTGCTGAATGCATGAATGAATGAATGACTGTTCTGGCCTTCTCAGTGTTCTCCTGATCCTCCTAGCCTTGGTTAGGTTCTCATATTATAGTTTTATGTAATTTATCACTACATTAATTACCTGCCTAGCAACTGTATCTTCTACACTGTAAACTGCAAAAAAGCTAGAACTCATCTATGTCTTGAGTACTGTTACCTAGCCAGAGCCTACTACAGTGACAAGCATATGGAGCTCAGTAAGCATGGAATGAAGTATGAGTAACCCTGCTTGTTGGTTCTCTCTTTTTTAAAGATTTTATTTTTTTTTAAGATTTTATTTATTTATTTGACAGAGAGAGATCATAAGTAGGCAGAGAGGCAGGCAAAGAGAGAGGGGGAAGCTGGCTCCCCACCAAGCAGAGAGCCCGATGCAGGCCTCGATCCCAGGACCCTGAGATCATGACCTGAGCCGAAGGCAGAGGCCTAATTCAGTGAGCCACCCAGGCGCCACAAGATTTTATTTATTTTAGAGTGAGAGAAAGAGAAAGTCTGTGCACACGTGGGGAGAGGAGCAGCGGGAAAGGGAGAAAGAATGTCAAGCAGGCTCCCCAGGGGCACAGAGCCAGATACAGGATCTCACAACCCTGAGATCATGACCGGAGCCAATATCACAAG
Source organism: Taxidea taxus jeffersonii (assembly GCA_003697995.1). NCBI lineage: Eukaryota > Metazoa > Chordata > Mammalia > Carnivora > Mustelidae > Taxidea > Taxidea taxus. Next base: position 33,908 of record ML093463.1, on the reverse strand, counting down.
TCAGATGCTCAACCGACTGAGCCACCCAGGTGCCCCACTGGTTCTTTCTCTTAAGCTATTATTGTATTGTGGTTCAGGCTGAGGTTTTTTACATATTTATTTTGAGTTGGGGGGAGAGGCAGAGGGAGAGGGAGAAGCAGAATCCCTGCTGAGCAGGGAGTCGGATTTGGGACTCAATCCCATAACCCTGGGATCATGACCTGAGCCACTTAACCCACTGAGCCACCCAGGCACCCAAGGTTTGTTGTTTAAATGTTATATTAAATATAATTTAAAATTCAGTTTGTCAGTCATATTAGCCACATTTAAAGTACTTAATAGCCACATGTGTCTACTGGCAATGGTTTTGGACAGCACATAAATAGAACATTTCCACCATCCCAGAAATTTCTGTGGGGCAGTGCTGGACTAGACATTGTTTTAAGAGAGGGCAATCCTGATGTCAGTCTATCTTTTGGAAAAATCCTAGGAAGGGGATAAAGGAGGGATGTTTGACACCATGTACTGGGAAACTGACATTTATTTAAAAAAAATGTTTTCTGAGTACCTACTCATTTATAGGCATGTGTGCGTGGGCAGTGGGGCTTGAGCATGAGGTCAAACGAAGAATGTGCTTCAGAAGTACAGGAAAAGTACCAGGGGATTTCAGAGGATAGCGGACTTTTTGTAATAGGGACCTGTGATGGCTCCCTGAACTTTGTACAAACTTTTAATCTTTACTACCTCAGGGCTCCTACTGCCACTTGTACAGATTTCTAGTAGGACAAAGTAGCAAATAAAACATGGATTCAAGGCTCAGTTGGTTAAGCTGCTGCCTTCGGCTCAGGTCATGATCCCAGAGTGCTGGGATCGAGTCCCACATCGGGCTCCTTGCTCGGCAGGGAGCCTGCTTCTCCCTCTGCCTCTGCCTACCACTCTGTCTGCCTGTGCTCGCGCTCTCTCTCTCTCTCTCTGACAAAAAAAAAAAAAGGATTCTGTGGAGGCCAGCCCGTCTTGGGTTAAAAATTTTTCTTTCACTAGCTGTGTTTATGAGTCTCAGCTTCCTCACCTGTAAAACGAGGGTTGTTTGAGGATTAAGAGGCATTATAGGATTGTGCCTGGCACATATATTCTCTGCAAATGAGGTTCACCCCTATAAGGGGAATGGATCCGTTATCCCTATTTTAGCATACCTGGGTGGCCCTGAAAGGCGGTTGCTTAGGTGTTAATTTCATGGATGGCATACCTTTGGGAAAAGCAGGACAATTAAAAACAGTGAAGTTTTCTCATGGAACTTACCCCGTGGGTAAACAGGGTGTAATATGCTTTTCTCAGCACTCATTCATGGTGGCAACTGAAGGTTTACGGACCGCCATAGCTGGAACTGAAGCTCTGAGTGGAGAGGGAGCCCGGGCTCCCACGCCTAAACAGAGTGTTTAAATCAGAGGTCGTCCGGTTTGGTGGTGCAGGCTGTGGACAGAATGACCTGTATCTAAATCTCCGAATCTCTATTTTTAGTTGTGTGATCTTCACCTCTCTGGCCTTATAAAAGGAAAGTAATAATAGTACTTACCTTGTAGGGTTATTAGGAGTATTAAATGAATTAGTTCTAGTAAAGCACTGAGCATCAAATAATACCTGAAACTGGGGATAACGTTACGGGCTTCCTAAGAGGATTAAACGAGAATACAGGTAAGTAGCACATGGCAAGCGCTTAATCACTATTAGCTATCTTTGTGCCGGCCAGCCCACTCAAAGGTGAGAAGTCCTTAAGAAAAGCGGGTGAGCAATATACAGCCTGATGCTCTGAGACATCCGAGGGAGGTTCGGCTTCCTTCTGGAACAAGATTCCAACCGCCCAGGGGCGGTAGGAACCCACGAATACCTCCAGGAGTCCCCAGGGCAACGCTTCCCAGAAATCGCGGAGAACCTGGCCGCTTGCCAAGAAGCTTCAGTATCTCGGTCGGAGGAACAAGGGCGGGGCCGCAGCGGAGACGGGTTCCCGGCCCGAGTCCCGCCGGGAGTACCGCGCGGCCGACGGACCCAAGCCCGACTGAGGGCGTTCTACCTTCGGGGGCTGCGCCGCGCTCGCCACGTGACCCAGGCTCCGCACCACGTGGTCCAGGTCCTCGCAGCCCCGCCCTGCTCGCGCGCTGCGCGCCGCTTCCGGTGGGGGAGGAAAGCGGAAGTGTGGGAGGGTCTGCGGGGCGGGCTCGGGGAGGTCCTGGGGGAGGATGGAGCAGTGAGCGGGTCTGGGCGGCTGCCGGCAGCGCCATGGAGACGGTGCAGCTGAGGAACCCGCCGCGCCGGTGAGGGGCCGCTGGCTGAGAGGCAGGGGGTGGGGAGAAGGAAAGGCGGGAACTGGCGGAGGAGAGGCACCGGGTGAGCCCCCGGAAGGATGGACCTGCGGGGCCAAGAGATCCTGGCACCTGCTGAGTGGGGGAATCTCCTCCAGGAGGGGGTCCGACAGAGGGGAGCACGCGCCCAGGGGGATAAACGTAGGACTGGTTGGGGAGAGCACTTGCTGTGGGGGGATATCCCGGCGGAAGGGGGCATTGCTGAAGGGAGCAGCTGCTGAGGGACGTGGGGACAAGTTAGGGAGAGCACCTGCTGATGGCGGGGGCGCCTGGGGGGAGGCCATGCTAGGATCGATTCATTGAGGTAGGGGGGATGCTGGAGCAGGATGAGAACCCAGAAGGGTTTAAGATATGGGTCAGGAACAAGCAGAGGAAGACTGGGTAGAATTTCTAAGGGAGGGGGTCCCACTTGAGGGGTGCAGTGGGGAAGATCTGTTGAGGGGAAAAGCTTTGCGCCTAAGGGTGAAGGTGTGCCGAGAAAGGTTGAAGGTCCAACAAGGGAGGGCTTCGTGCAGGATAGCATTTACGAAAATTTTTCGGGTAGTGTCCCCACTCTTGGATGAGGATGACATCTTTCATTCCTGATGCCCCCTGCTTTCCTAGTTTTCCTTACATCCTCCTCAGTTTTTCAAATCTGACATTGGGAGGTGGATAAGGAGATAAGAGGATATTTTCATGAAGGGCAAATTCAGGCCCAGAAGAGTTGAGACACAGCCCTGTGTATTTCCTTCTTTGCTGTAGGTCTGGGTCACGACCTGAGCAGACTGGGCCCTTTTCGGCCTCTATTGTTTTGCATCAGCTTCAGATCCTGCTGCTACCTGGAATTGTTTTAAGTCAAGATCAGAGAGGTGGCTGATCCTAGAAAGTCTGAACTCTGGTCTTGGTTTGAGTTAGATCATTGATCTGCACTGTGGACACCAGGGTCTTGTGTCGCTCTGCCACATCTGGAGAAAAAATAGGCGAGATCAAGGGAGTCATGCTTCTCTGGGGTGCAGCGTAATTAGCTTCTATTTCACAGAGACCTCTGACTTCCTGCAACCGAATGAGCACTGAAGTAGGAAGTGTTCAGTGTGTGGGAGTGTAGGGCAAGGGAGAGGTGAAGGGAAGGGATCAGCAGCCTGGGCTGCACACTTGGGGTTTGTTTGAAGTACACAAACATTGCAGAAGGCAAATAGTTGGTTGGGATGGACTCATAATTCACCCTAGTGTAGTATGCTGAGAGGAAATGATAATGATTCTTACACATATGGCACTTTCTGGGTGCCAGGAACCGTTCTAAGTGCTTTCCCTGTCTCCCGGTGAACCACATGTAAATGACCTATAAAAATGGTAATTTCGTTTGGTTCATCTTATTATGACTCTTTCGATCCTCACAACAATCTTATGATATGAGGTGGTTATCTCTATAGCTCTATTTTACGGGTGATAAAACTGAGGCACAAAGAGTTTCAAGTGATTTGGGGGAGGTTCCACAGTCAGTAAGTGGCGGAGCTGGGAGTTTAAACCAGGCGGTCTGGTCCAAAGTCCATGCTTTTAACTGTTTACTCTGTTGCCGCTCTGTTTCACAGGGCCTGTGAATGTTAGCAGGTATTTGCTACAGCACCATAATGATCCAGTTATAAATGTACACTGGTTATATTTCTTTCTGAAATGTATTTGTTGTTTCTCTGAGGCCTTGGTTTAATTGAAAAGGGGATTAGGAATCTGAGTTTTGTTTTTACCTTTGCCTTGTGTTACATAATCTTGGCCAAAAGCGTAAACCTTACTGTTTTTTGACACACTCATTCCTGCACCTTTTGGATTTTAAGAAATTTATTGAAGGTGCAAGAGAAGAGCATTGCAGGGCTGAATTCTTGAATGACTGGTGCTTTCCTGCTCATCATAACTAGTGAAGTACCTAATCGGCCTCAGATTAACTTTGTCACTTGCATTTATTAGGACTTTCATGTCAGTTTCACAAACGGTGATTTAAACAACAGAAATGTATTTTCTTCTAGTTTTCTGGAGGCTAGAAGGCTAAGATCAGGGTGTCAGCAGGATTGTTTCTTTGAGGCCTCTCTCCTTGACTTGTAGGTGGCTCTCTCCTTCCTGTGTCTTCACATGGTCTTCCCTCTGTACCTGTCTGTCCTTATCTTCTATAAGGACACCAGTTATATTGATTTAGGGCCCAACTCTATGACCTTATCTTACATTAATTACCTTTTTAAAGGCCCTGTCTCCAAATAAAGTCACATTCTGAGGTCCTGGGGCTTAGGACTTCAACATAGGAATTTGGGGAGAGGCAAGATATTCATTTTATTATCATTAAAAAAGTCATCAATGTATCTTATGTGTCTGTTGTAACCATATCAGATTCTGAATGGAAAGAGGGCTAGGTACCTTACAAGAGTTCTGAGATGAGAGAAAGAGGCTTGAGAATTAGCCAAAACTGTGAGTAACTGCTTCATAAATACCCTCATTTGTGTTTGGAGAGATAAACTTGTCTTTTCAGAGATCCGGTTGGCATGTGTTTCCAGCAAGGGATGCCAATCTCAATGTAGGAAATGCTCTTTGCGTTCATGAGCTTGACATTTGTGTGTGACTGAGTGATGAGAGATTCAGGTTGATGGCTTATGTAGGTGATTATGATTTTTTAAAGTAAGCTGGTGTTAGGTAATAGTGTGCTAGAGGATGTAGAGGGCATTTCTGGGATGGTTGGCTGTCCATGTGGCCGTCTGACTTAGGAGAGGAGCATCTGCTGGTGTTTGGTCCAAGGAGGCTGTGTTGGCCAGGCCTCTTCTTTTATGAGCAAGCAATGAAACCACCTAAGGCCTGGGGGAAGTCCCAGCTGAGAGCTGAATCATCAGTTGGGCTGTTCTGTGCTTCTTCCATGAAGACTTATGGTGTAAAGTATCATTGAGAGTCCCTTAGTAGAGGATTTTCCATAGGAATCTTATTTGTTGAGAATCTGGTAATCCTTTTTAGGGTGGAATTCTATTCTTTTCGAAACTCACAAGGATTGCTGATAAAAGTTTAGGATTCTCATCATTACATTCATTAACCCATATAGGACATATTTATTGACCCCCTCTGGGTTATCAGGCAGCAGAGAGAGAAAGGTCTGTTAAGCCTGGATCAAAAGCAAACAAAAAACTGGGGCGCCTGGGTGGCTAAGTCAGTTGAACATCTGCCTTCTGCTTAGGTCAGGATCCCAGGATCCTGGGATCCAGCCCCACGTAGGGCTCCCTGCTCAGTGGGGAGTCTGCTTCTCCTCCCCCAAACCCCCGCTCTCGTGCTCTCTCTCTCTCTCTCAAATAAATAAATAAATAAATAATCTCAAAACACACACACACACACACACACACACACACAGGCCAAGTAGATTGTTGGAGAGACGTCTCTAAGCAGGTACACAGCTTGTCAGAGGATTATCAGGGGCTCGCAGCTGTTTCTCTCATGTCAGGCTCTGCTTCCTTTGTTATGTTGTGGTCTCAGGGTAGTTGAAATAGTGAGTTTTGCTTTTTGTAAACCACAAAGTCAACACTTCAAAGTAACACATTTGATCTTCCTTTATATAAGCTGTTTGATTATACTTGAGAAATGAGGTATTGTCCATTGTTTATATAGTTATGAATTCAGCGCTTCACAAAAATCTACACCCCCCCCCCCCCGCAGTTCATACGATGTTCTTTCTAACATCTGAGTTCATAGACATCTCACTTCTGAAGTTTAAGAGGAGTTTCACTTCACCCCTTTTTGTTTTGAAGCTAGTTTTTATGATGTCACTGGAATTTAATTTTTAGGACCTTTTGAGTTTCAAAGGTCACTGCGGTCCTTTTGTTAATTTTCAAGTTGTTGCAATTATTGACTTGGAGCATTTCTCCATTTCTTTAGTGTGTAGTGTTTGACATTTACAGAATTATGTGAGATTGTCCTTTAGAGATCCGTGTTCATGGGTGGATACACTCGATATGTTCTCAAGTTTCTTTCTGTCTTTTCTTCTGATTTGACTCTTTGCTCCAGGAAGGGGTGTGTGTGTGTAATTCAAGTCTTCTCCATGTAATTCCGGTCTTCTCTTGTAAAAATTGGTATTGTCCAGCTAGTTTAAACCTTTTCTCTACAAATATGTCTTCAGTGTTACTACTTCCATAATTTCACCATTTCCTGAGCTCTCTTTTTTTGTTGTTCTTTGTAGTTTCAGGAAACTATTGTGTAGAAGATGCACACACGCACACACACACACACACAAATATTCTTTGGCAAGCTCCTTCCTTAAGCCCATTAATAATTTTTAGACTTTTCAGTTTTAAAAAAAATTGTTAATTTATAACCTCCATGTTTGTTATTTACTACATCTAGCATAGTCAGAAAAATCTGAATTATCAGGAAATGATAAGCGGCCATGTATCTTTAATTTTAGGGACTTTTTGGAAGTACACAGCTGCTCATGGAAGAGGCTTTCTGAGTCTGTTTGAAATTCCTAGCTGCATAGTTATTTTTCACTTTTGATCATGTGTAAGTGTATACCTTACACTTTCTGTTTCTATGATACCTATAGAATTCCCTGTGTTTTGGCCAAATTACCAAAATCTTGCTAAGGGAGAACAAGAGTCTCTATGTCTTCCTTGGCCTCCAATCTGAGACCACGTTTCAATTTATAGTTAACCTTACATTAAATATCTCTTATGAAGAGATAGTTATGCCATTTTAATTTGTGGAATCTCAAGCTTTACATGGTTTTTCAAGGTTCTATCAAAGCTTAAATCCACTCTGTAGCATTTCAGCCAAATGATGATTCATTTTCTGTTTAAGTTCTCCAGTGATGGGGAACTAGGGACTTCTTAAGGCAGTCTAAACCATTTCAGAGCAACATTTGTTTTCAGAAAATTTCTTTTCTTTTTTAAATTTTATTAGAGAGAGAGAGAGAGTGTGTGTGTGTGAGAGCATAAGCAGGGGGAGGGGCAGAGGGAGAGGTACTCCCCCCTGAGCAGGGAGCCCCGTGCTGGGGAGGGAGGGGCTCAATCCCAGAACTCTGAGATCCGGACCTGAGCCAAAGGCAGACACTTAACTGACTGAGCCACCCAGGTGCCTTGGAAAATTTCTTAGACCTGTTGAACTGAAGTCCGACTCTTGGTAGTTCTCTATCCTCTGGTCCTGATTATGCTCATCAGAGGGACCCAGGACACATGTAATACTGCCACAGACAGCCCTTAAGTCTCTTAGCTTCGGGTGCCTGGCTGGTTCAGTCAGAAATATGTGCAACTCTTGATCTCGGGGTCATGAGTTCAAGCCCCACGATGGGTGTAGAGATTACTTAAATAAATAAAAAACTTAATATAAATTAAAAACTTAAATAAAAATGTCTCTCAGGAATCATAGAGACAGTGGACTCTGGGAAACAACTTGAGGCTTTCAGAGGGGAGGGGGTTGGGGAATGGGGCAGGCCAGTGATGGGTATTAAGGAGGGCATGTGTTGTAATGAGCACAGGGTGTTATAGGCAAACAATGAATCATGGAACACTACATCAAAAACTAATGTGAGTTTGGTGTATGTAAGTATGAGTATGGGACTAACATAACATAATAGTAAAAATAATAGTAAAAAAAATGTCTCTTACCTTACCTCTGTTGTTGTTTATTAATAAAGACTTTGTAGAGCAATTCCCAAGATGCTAATTGTAATATAAATAATATATTTTGTGGTCTAGTTGCTAGCAAGTAAAATGTATTTTATGTTTTTATTTCTTCATTCACAGGCAGCTGAAAAAGTTGGATGAAGATAGCTTGACTAAACAACCTGAAGAAGTATTTGATGTCCTAGAGAAACTTGGAGAAGGGTAAGTACAGGAAATACAGGTAGACCAGTAGGTCCCAGTCTTTTTCTTCCCCAGTACCAGAAGGAGCTGAACCTTTCTCATGTCAATAATTCACAAACCTAAGGAGAAGGAAGAGGAGTGTTGCATATGGCACTGCTCCGAGTGGGCTGGGTGGGGGATTTACGGCATGAGATGCCCTTTCCCTCTTTCCCCCAGTCACCATTATAGACCGATTTAGTGATGCCTGGTCCCTTCAACACCAAGGGCATCTATTGTTTTCTGTCTCACAGAGTCCATAGTTTACATGATTTTATGTATGTAACAGCACTAACTAGCCTATACTTCATTTAACAGTTTTTATTAGTCATACATTTTTATTTATTGTTCGTAATTACTGATCAATATGTAGTAACTATTGTTTCCATAAAATGGAATTCAGCATTTTAGTTAGTGCAGCGTTGTGAGATATAGTAAATACCTCAAGGGCTGTCACTACCTTTACAACTTCCAAGAGATTGAAAATCCCAGGTCGGGAACCAGGTACTTCTTAAAACCCAGATTTGTGAATGAGTGTATAAAATACTGCTGAGATGGTATTTAGTAATAGTGGGTTTTTGTATATCATTCAGTGATAGTGTCTGCATTAATAAGCAGGTGTGTGTGTGTGTGTGTGTGTGTGTGTGTGTGTGTTTAGTCTCTCAAGAGTACTTCTAATTCAAGAGAAGACCTGAAATATTAACTTTTAAAAACTTCTATTGTTTAAGTGCTGTGTGCTCCTTGAAATTAAGTCTTTTTTTTTTTTAAGATTTTATTTATTTATTGGACAGAGAGAGAGAGAGCACAAGTAGGCAGAGCATCAGGAAAAGGGGAGGGAGAAGCAGGCTCTCCGCTGAGCAGGGAGTCCGATGTGGGACTCGATCCCAGGACCCTAGAATCATGACCTGAGCCAAAGGCAGATGCTTAACCGACTGAGCCACCCAGGCGCCCCTGGAATCGTCTTAAAGTGTCATTAGACTATTTTGGGGTTTAATGTTATTTATGTCTAATGTAGGTCAGGAATAATGTTAAATCCGATCCTGGATTACATGGCATAGGTTTTCACGGATTGCCTCCTTGTAAAAAACATTAGTCATCTTTTTGTAAGTTGGAAAAATACTCTCTGGAACCAAGCAAGACATCAAGCAGAGAAGGGAAATAAAAGAGGACACCAGCTGTGCTGTTAGAAGACAAGTACAAGATGATTCTGAAGACCGCAAGTTGACTTGACATCCTTAAAGGTATGGGAAAATGACAGTCCCTCCACATCTCTTGCCTGTCCTTTTCAGCTTTGGCTTGGCCTCCTTGCTGTTTCCCTCAAGGCAGTGAGTCTAACGCCCTTAATCTAACAGTGCTCACAGGGCCTCCTTTGAATAAGATAAAGCATGGTGGGCATAATTGAATATGTAACCAACTTGTTTCTTTCATTTTTAAGAGAACTGTGTTACCATAGTACGAGCATAGACTCTGAAGTTAGACCTGCGTTAAAGCCCTTGCTCTACTGTTGTATTAGTCACAATAAACAAGTGGACTTGAGCAGATTCCTTAATATTTTGAAGCTTCATAAACCTCTGCTATGAAGCATAGATATTCAAGTCACCCTCATCTGGGTTATACCAAGTATTATCTGGGATAATAGGGGTCTGGTACTGAGTACAGGGCCTGTCACGTAGTGTGTGCTCAGTGAGTGGCAGCTATGGTCCTTTTATTTTTAGGCCTACCAACTGAAGCATTTTTCAGACCTTGTCATGTCAAATCAAAGTTAAATCTTAAACCTTCAGTATGTTTAGGCATTCCTGAAAGGAGCGCTGTTTGGGTTCATTGGGTTTGGGGAACACTAAAAGAAAACTACGGACAAAATATATTCCTGATATATTCTGATCATATGGGAAGGGGAAACTAGGCTAATTATGATTGTTTTTAATTGTCTTTTAGATCTATGCATGTCTTCATCGAGGAAGTTGGAAATTTCCTTACAAAGATAAAACCAGCAAAAAATTGAAGTAAAGCTTCTGCTCTCTCTCCTTGTGTTATCACCATAGTGCTCTTTTAAGTGATACCACAGATGTTTGGATATCTGTCATCATGGCTGAATGATCCCGAATGAGTTTCATTTAACTAGCAGAATCCTAAAGGAAGACCTTAACTCCATTTCGCTATCTAAACACAAACTGCCATGCCATCCTTAAACTGTTCTGGAAAATGAGTGGCTTGTGACCACTCACTAACTTGTGTCTTAAGAAATGAGCTCTGGCCAGTGGACCATATTGGATTCTCTGGAGGCCAAGTTGTTCTGTGTCTGGAGGAAATCCTGTGGATCTGTGACAGAGTAGAGCCAGCACACCAGACCACGACGAGTGGCTCATGCTTGGAAAGTGTTTTGCATGAGAGCGCAGCACCTTTTTCTTTCCATTATACCTGGAAGTTTTACACCTTGACTCACTAAAGTTTGTATCATAGGATAATAAAAAACATCTTACCCCTGGTTTCATAGGTAGTAAGTGATATTGTTAAGACTAATATCTAGTTGATTTGACTCTAGATACTGTATTATTTATGTTTTCCCAAATTGAGCCTTACCTTGTTGGCTTGTGTGAACCCCTACCTCCCCACCATTTTTATTCTCTGCCAATCAGAATTCATCGAGTCACTGTAGTTTTTGTTATAGGGAATCAGGTTTTAATGGGATTTGCCTAAAAGTGAGCACAGTTGCTGAAGCATTCTAAATTCTCTTCAGATTACTATAAGTGCAATTTGTGGAATCATGAATTTTAGTTGTTCATACAAGCTGTTGGAGCATTCCTTGCTCTCAAGATGGCACAGAGAAGCATGGAGAGTGTTCTGGTTAAGATTGCTGAGAAGCATGGAGAATGTTCTGGTTAAGATTGCTGAGGGAGTATGTGTGGAGACCTCTCTTTACATTTTAATAGATAAAACTGATGAATGAAATTTGAACTTTTATTTATTTTTTTAAGATTTTATTTACTTGACAGAGAGTATGCACAAGCAGAGGGAGTAACAGGCAGAGAGCGGGGAGAGGCAGAAGCAGGCTCCCTGCTGAGCAGAGAGCCCAACATGGGGCCTGATTCCAGATTCCAGGACCCTGGGATCATGATCTGAGCCGAAGGCAGAAACTTAACTGACTGAGCCACCCAGACACTGCAGAAATTAAATTTTTAAATAAAAGGACACATTGCCAGCAATGGAACAGGGATGGGAAAGATATGTGATAGTAAGAGGAGAATAGGGCTTGCCCTGTCCTTGTCAGGAGATGGCAGGTGAGCTTCTGCATGAAGTTGTGGGAAAGATGAGGCCCCCCATCTATGAAGTAAAGCTGAAATAAATTTGCCTGATCACTAGAAAGTGTCATTTGCCTGTGACCTGGGGAAAAAATGGAGATACTGGTTTGATAATAATAAGTGAGCCTGGACTACATTCAGGTATGCCTCTAGAGAGGCAGAAACCCCCAACTTCTAACATAAGACCAAGTTTAAGTTGTACAGTCTAGATGACAGGCTGAGAGAACCATGGAACCATCATGACATGAAATGCTTGTGACAGCATTGTGTAGGGGGAACTCATTCAAGATAAAAGGAAACCCATACAAGGAATCTACTGCCATGGGATAATGAGCTGAACAAATGGGACAAATCACATCCAAGGACATAGAAACAATGGAGGGATCTCAAAAGGGATTTAACATGTTTGTTTATTATTTTCAAAAAGATGAAAGGAGGAAATAACCAGGTTATGAACACGAGGTTATGAACATGAACAGATGGGCTCCAGGAAAAATTAAAGTTGGGAATCTTGACAATGGTTGAACTTCTAGAAGCTCAATAAGTTGTAAAAACAGTGAACTAGACAAGCTGAAAGTATTTGTGAATTAAAAGAAATGAGACTGATCACAAAGTGCAGGACAGAGAAGTACAGTGTTAGAAATCAGAAGGATGACATGGATTGAGGAGGTATGCAATATGGATCCCATAGGAATTCTACAAGGAGATAGTAGAAGAGATAGAGAAGAAAAACATAATGCTCAGAATTTCCGGACTTGAAAAACATGCCTTCAGATGGAAGAAGCTTATGAAATGCCAAATGAATCAACTTCTAGTTACATTACAGTATAATTGAGGAATATTAAGGCTAAAGAAGAACCTGTGAAAGATGATAATCTGATGATAGCTGATTTCTCAGAAGCAATAGAAGCTGGAAAACTGCAGAAAAGGTGCTGAGTGAAAGCTGTTGTCCAAGAACTCTATATCCAGCACAACCGATTCCAAAGAGAACGTGAAATACAGACATCTTCACACATATGGGACCTAGTGTATCAAGAATAACTTTGGAAAGTAACAGAATACCCAACCAGCAATGGCTAACCAATAAGGGCATTTAATAACTAAATAATAATAGAGTCGGGGTGAAAGATTCCAGAATGGTTAATTGGCTTGGTAATGGTTTAGTATTTGTGTAATTCTCTGTCTGAAGATGGCTGCCTTAGTTTCACACATCATGCCTTACGTATCAGTAACCAAAGTAGGAAAGGAAGTGGCAGATAAAAGTGGGCCTTCTTGTGTGTTTCTCTCTCATCAGGAAAGAAAGCCTCCCTCAGAAGCCCTTCAGGAGAATTCCCCTCAAATTTCATTGGCCAGATCTAGGTCACTAGTTCAGTCATTGGCAGAAGGAATAGGAAGGCTGACTTCCTGGACCATCATGTTTTATCCCCTAGAACCAAGCCTTCGCTACCCCAACGAATCAGAGGCTTACCTTCATAAGGTGGAAGGCCAGCAGGCAGGCCTTCCACACATGGCCAGCAATTGCCTTTCTCTGGGTAAAAAAAAAAATTACGTAACTTTTAAGGATTGTTAGACTAGTTTTGCCAACATAAGAGATTCTGATGGGATGAAAAATTTTTTTATGTGTTTTGCATAATATTTTTGGTTTTATGTTACTTTCACATTGAAATGGTCTGGAGCATCATTTTGGCAGCTAGAGCGTTCATCTACTTTGACGTATCAGGGGGCACTGTACTGTTAATGTTTTTTTTGCCAGGACAGTATGAAGAAATGTGGGTTTGGGAAATAAGAAAGATGGCTTACTCACTGTGTTTTCACCGACAGCTGTCATGGTTTCCACTGAAAATGTAATCAGTGTGGGGTGGTGATGGTCACAACTGTCTTGTCGTTTGTATTGTCATTTTACAGGTGAGAAAATTGAGGCACAAGAAGGTTAATATGTATGTAAATGATGACTCTCATGTCATGAGGGTAGGACTCAAATCATCAGTCTCTTGATTCTAAATCTCATGCTCTTTTAGGCCCAAATTGAATGAACACATACATTTTTAAAATTTATTTTGATAATAAGCTTAGATGGGAAGATGGAGTAAAGGCTTTCTATGTGCTCTGTTCACCTGATACTAGCATTTAAAGGGGCTTAGATGTTTGATTAGTTGCCATATGTTTTAAATATTATTGCAAATAAGAGGAGCAGGGATGGAAGGACCTCGTACTGGAGTGAACACAAGAACACATACACCTCCACTGTTTGCATTCCAGCTCAGGTAGATGTGGGGAGCACATAAGCCTTGTGTTCAGACACACCTGGATTCACATCCCAGCCTGACCACCTACCTTTCATTTCTGTGACATTGGGCAAGTCCTGTACCCTCTGAGCCTTCACACATTTTCCTATAAAATGGGGATCATGACCTCTTTTTTTGGGGGGGGGTGAGGTTTTTTTTTGTAAAGATGAATTGGGATGATGCAGTTTCTGACAGATATCAGGCACGCAATGCACAGTTGCTAGTATAATAGTGATTATTTTGTATGAATTCATCTGTAAAGGTTAAATGTGAAGTTAACAGTTTTTTTCCAAAGTACTTCATTTAGCTCCTTCAGTTTTGCAGCTGTAGATAAGTATAAGTGTATTAGGCCCTTAGGGATATCAATTAGAACTGTGAGTTGCTTTTTTTTTTTTTACCATTTTTTATCTCTGGACTTGCTCTGCCTTTGTAAATGTTCTCTTTCCCCCCACTTACAGGTCCTATGGCAGCGTGTACAAAGCTATACACAAAGAGACTGGTCAGATTGTTGCGATTAAGCAAGTTCCTGTGGAATCAGACCTGCAGGAGATAATCAAAGAAATCTCTATCATGCAGCAGTGTGACAGGTAAAGGCACGTGCGGAGAACATAGTTCTGGATTAGCTGTGACTCTATAGAGTTTAACATGTAAGGATGCATTTACTTAGAGGTTTTGCAGAAGAGAGCGTTCAGGTGGAAAAAAATCTGATGAAAAAAAAGTGTGTTTTAATAGGAGACTTTTATAGTTTCTATTCTGCATAGATTTTTTTCTTTTTTTTCAGTAAGCCCCTTTCAAAACCAGGAAGAAGAGGAGGCCGAGAGGCAGAAGGTGGTGGTGCTGACTTTTTTTTTCCCTCCTGATAATGATCTCTTTTACTTCCTATTGTGAAAACATTTCTGCAGAGATAGCTAAGAAGAGATAATCCAAATACTTTTAGCTCTAGAAACGTTAGAATATCAGCTAGATCTAAAAAAGAGAACATTTTTTTTATGTATTACTGTTTCTTCCTACATTTAAAAAAGAATTCTTCAAGCTCAGAGTAGTTAAGAATTTTATATTTTGAGGAACTAAGCTTTGTCAAATGCTGTAAGCAGGAAGTCAGACCACCAGGCAACCGCAGAAAAGCACGTGGTTTGCTCTGAAATTCCATCACAACATAAGCTGGTTGCCTTGGTGGAGCAGGCTTCCCCACTACTGTTTAAATTTGAGAGATACACAAATTCAGGGGCAACGCCAGCTCTAGGGAGCTGAAAGGAGAATGAGAATGTCTTGCATCTGAGGCTGCATTCTTTTCCCTGAAGCCCTTCTGATCAGCAGAACGAGCTTTGTAAAGCTTTAGTATTGGGGCAGATGGAGCTGCCTACTGGGAAATTTGCTTGGGAGCCCTTAGATCTCACAGGCTTGTGAATGTAGTTATTTCTCTTCTCCCTCCTTCCCTTTCTTTTATTCTTTATACTCTTGTATTACTCCCTGTTAGACAAAACCCTCGTATTTCTTTACCAGATTGCCCAGATTTAGGTAGAAGTTTTCCTTTTCCTCTGCTATGAGTTACATCATGGAAGCTCTTCCAGTAGGCACATTGGGACTATGTCACGTCTTTTTTTTTTTTTAAGGTTGATTGATTGAGTTTAGAGAGAGAGCGAGAGAGCCAGTGAGCACTAGGGGAGGGGCAGAGGGAGAGGAAGAGAGAATCTCAAGCAGACTCCCTGCTGAGCATGGATTCTGACATAGGGCCCCATCTCATGACCCCAAGATCATGACTCTAGCCGAAATCAAGAGTTGTATGCTTAACTGACTGAGCCACCCAGGCACCCAAGGGACTTTGCCACTTCTGATATGCTACATAAGAGCTGTGTTTCAAACAGAGTGTGCAAATATCTCTAATTAAAGGAGAGTTATTTCCGAGAGCCTACTCTGTGCTAAGCATGGTGAGGAGTACAGAGAAATACTGGGCAGAGTTGTTATCCTCTGGGAGTTCATAGACAAGTTGGACAGGCCAGGCATATATGTGTACAAGAAAATCTAGCCAACGATACAGGATTATATAGAACATGTTCCAGCAGTTAGTAGCTGAGATTACTTGCCTTGTCAAGGCAGTAAATACTGCAGGAATTTAAAGAAGGGAGAGCAGAGAGTTACTCATCCATGTCTTCATTAATTGTGTGTGTATGTATTTCCTGTTGTCCTTGTCATTGGCATGTTTCCCAAGGGTGAAGGGGCATTTGAAATTCTGAGCATTAATGAAGCAGAGTAGTTTTTAGCATCTCTGGTTGTTATGCAATGTTTTTAGCCCTGATAACAATCTAACCCATTAAAGCTGGTAGCACTCAGTGGGCAGATTATTTCATTTTAATAGGATGTTTGACTTTTCTCTGAAATCTCATTTGGTATCTCTCTTTAAGCTTGAGACCCAAAATTCCAGGTCTGATACTGAATATTTTCCTTTTTAAAAATTTTTTTAAAGATTATTTATTTTAGGGAGACAGAGGGAGAGAGCACAGGTGCACACGAGCAGTGGGGAGGAGCAGAAGGACAGGGAGACAAGCAGACTTCTTGCTGAGCAGGAAGCCAGACAAAGGGCTTGATCCCAGGACACTGAAGTCATGACCTGAGCTGAAATCAAGAGTTGGACACTCAACTGACTGAGCTGCCCAGGCGCACCCTGAATATTTTTCTTTATAATAGATTGTGGTGTGATTTTTTTTTTCTTATTATTCTTATTTCTTTTTTCTTATTTCTTATTCTTATTCTTATTATTTCTTATTAGAATTGATTATTGCAGGTCTGAATTACTACATGTGACTTCTTGGAAAAATGCAAATAAAAAGAAAATAAAATCAGTTTCCCCTTTGGAGAGATTATCGTTGTTAAATGCTCTTTGGTATACATTTCCTTCCATATCTCTTTTTGGCGTTTCACCGTGCTTACAATTATGTAACCTGTACTCACTCTTTCTTTCTTTCTTTCTCTCCTTTCTTCCTTTCTTTCTTGTAAGCAGGATCTCTTCTCATGTTATCAAATATTCTTCTATAATATTTTCCATGGATTCATGGTTATTCCATTATATGTCTGTATCATTATTTTTTTTTTAAGATTTTATTTATTTATTTGACAGATAGAGATTACAAGTAGGCAGACAGGCAGGCACAGAGAGAGGGGGAGGCAGGCTCCCTGCCGAGCAGAGAGCCCGATGTGGGGCTTGATCCCAGGACCCCGGGATCATGACCTGAGCCGAAGGCAGAGGCTTTAACCCACTGAACCACCCAGGCGCCCATGTATCATTATTTCTTAATTAAACTCCCTCATGTTGGACACTTAGATGGTATCTAAGTTTTCACTGTTAAAATAGTACTGTGATGGAAAACTATTTCTTTTTGAATAGCTGTAGTTCTTTTCCTTGGATGAACTGTATATCTAGAAATGCAACTTAAAGGACCCATACTTGTTCTCACTTTGGTTATTTATTGTTTAGAGAAATATTATTTATTTATATTTTTATCAAGAGGGTGTCTGTTTTAACCTTAAATATGAATAATTGGTCTTTTGAGCAGAGAAGTTTTCATGTATTGAAGGCTGTTCCACTAATTTGTATTATTACTTTCTCTTTAGCCCTCATGTAGTCAAGTATTATGGCAGTTATTTTAAGAACACGGACTTGTGGATCGTTATGGAGTACTGTGGCGCTGGTTCTGTGTCTGATATCATTCGATTACGAAATAAAACGGTAAGTTTACCTTCTAGAACAATGGGCTTAGGCTAGTCCCTGGCCTTGTATTTGTGGGCACTCTTCTACTGCCATATCCAGAGAGTGGCTGTCAGATTTCCCCTTTCCCATGATTCTTTCCCCCTCTGCTTTCTGATGCCTCCTGAGAGTGGTGTTTTTGACATCAGCCTAATCCAGTGATACTTAGCATGTTTTGGGAGAGAAAGTTATGATTATCAAATCTTGGTGAAGCAATGAATTTTATTATTTATTTATTTTGAAGCAATGAATTTTAAATGTCTAAATTTAGATTTGGTTTTCTCCCCCTACGCAGCACGTTCACAGATTAACTTCTTCTACATTCTATTTTTATTTTTTATTTTTATTTTTTTTATTTGAGAGAGACAGAGAGAAAGTGGGAGGAGGATCATGAGAGTGGGGTGAGGGACAGAGAGAGAAGCAGACTCCCTGCTGAGAAGGGACCCTGATGTGGGACTCGATCCTGGGACTCCGGGATCATGACTTAAACCAAAGGCAGACGTTTAACCAATTGAGCCACCCAGGTGCCCTTCTACATTCTTTTAATCAGAGAATAATCTCTGTGTAAGATTATTTGCCCTTACTGTGATCACTGGGATAAAAGCAAGGAGTCAAGGGTTCTAATTCAGGTTCAGTTACTCATTCAGGAAATATTTCTAGAATACTGTTCTAAGCCCTAGGGATACAGGCTTATGCTCGTACATTTTCTAGTAGGGCAACCAAAAAGCCAACTGTTGGTAACGAGAAAAGAAATACCAGATAGTGATAATTTCTTTGAAGAACGGACTGGCAGAGAGTGCTTAGTGAGCTACTTGAGAGTGGACGGCTGAGAGAGGCCACTCAGGGAGGTAGCATTTAAAGTAAAACTTGAATGACAAGATGGACTTATGACTTCTAAGACATTCTAGGTAGGGCAATAAGCACTGCAAGGATCCTGAGGCTAGGACAGGTTTGGCACAAAGAAGGCTGTGAGTAGAGGGGAGAGGTGAGAGGAACTATAGGAGATGAGGTGAGACAGGTGAGCAGGCCTGGATTCTGTTGGTATTGTTGGCCATGGTAATGAGTTTCCCTTTTATTCCGACTGTAATAGGAAGCCACTGCCACTTCCTAAGCGAGTCAGGAGCCATCTGATGATGTACATTCTAGAAGATAAACTGTGGCTTCTGTGATAAACTGTGGCTTCTGTGTGGACTGTGAATGGATAAAAGTAGATGCTGGAGACATCTTAGCCTTTAGTTTTTTTGTTTGTTTTGTTTTAATGAGAAAAACAGGAATAATACCTATATTAAATATTTGCAGAATTGTGAAAATTAATTTAAATATGTGAAAGTACTTTGTACTTTGTGAGGCACTCTAGAAATTTAAGGTGAGAATATTTTGTTTTATTTAAGATTTTATTTATTTATTTGACAGACAAAGATCACAAGTAGGCAGAGAGGCAGGCAGAGAGAGAGGGGGAAGCAGGCTCCCTGCTGAACAGAGAGCCCAACGCCGGGCTTGATCCCAGGACCTGAGATCATGACCTGAGCCGAAGGCAGATGCTTAACCCCACTGAGCCACCCAGGCGCCCCTGTGAGAATATTTTAAAACTCAGTTGTCTCCTCAAAAAAATTAAAAATAGAGCTACCCGAGATCCAGTAATCACACTACTGGGTATTTTCCCAAAGAATACAAAAGCTAATTCTAAGGGATATATGCATGCCCGTGTTTATTGTAGCATTATTCACAGTAGCCAGATCCTGGAAGCAGCCCAAGTGTCTGTTGGTAGACGGATGGATAAAGAACATGTGGAGTGTGTGTGTGTGTGTGTGTGTGTGTGTGTGTGTTTGTGTTTATAAATACTATTCAGCCATAAAAAAGAATGAAATCTTGACATTTGCAATAATACGAATGAATCTAAAGAGTATGATGCTGAGCAAAATAAGCCAGAGAGGGGCGCCTGGGTGGCTCAGTGGGTTAAAGCCTCTGCCTTCGGCTTGGGTCATGATCTCAGGGTCCTGGGATCGAGCCCCAAGTCGGGCTCTCTGCTCAGCGAGGAGCCTGCTTCCTCCTCTCTCTGCCTGCCTCTCTGCCTGCTTGTGATCTCTGTCAAATAAATAAATAAATAAAAATCTTTAAAAAAACCATAAGTCAGAGAAAGACAAATATCATATAATTTCATTCGCATGTGGAGTTTAAGTTCGTTAAGCAAACGAACAAAGGAAATAAAAAGAGACAAACCAAAAAAACAGACTCTTAACTATAAGGAACAAGCAGATGGTTACCAGAGGAGAGATGGTTGGGGGATGGGTGATATAGCGGCTGGGGATTCAGAGTACCCTTATGGTGAGCACTGAGTAATATATGCAGTTGTTGAGTCACTGAATTATACACCTGAAACTAATAGAACACTGTATGCTAACTATACTGGAGTTAAAATAATAATAATTTAAAAGTAAGAAAATACAACTCAGTTGTAACCTTTGGATTATCTATATGACTATATCCTTTTCTTAATTTACATTATTCAGAGCTAGTATGCTTTTCTAATCAAATAGCAGGTTCTTTAGCTAGGAATTTTATCTTACCATGAGTTATATTTAAAGAAGTTCCAAAGCTTTTTTTTTTTCTTCTTAAGATTTTATTTATTTATTAGTTAGAGAGAGAGAGAGAGCGAGCACAGGCAGAGAGGCAGGCAGAGGCAGAGGGAGAAGCAGGCTCCCCGCCGAGCAAGGAGCCCGATGTGGGACTCAATCCCAGGACGCCGGGATTATGACCCGAGCCGAAGGCAGCCGCTTAACCAACTGAGCCACCCAGGCGTCCCTAAAGAAGTCCCAAAGCTTGAATAATTTATTGAATTAAAAATTGGGCTCCAGGGACATCTGGGTGGCTCAGTTGGTTGAGTCCAACTCTTAATCTCAGCTCAGGTCTTGCTCTCAGGCCCCAGTGAGTTCAAGTCCTGCATTGTGCTTTTTGTTTGGCATGGAGCCTACTTTAAAAAAAAAAAAATTGGGTTCTAGGCCTTCTTTTTTTTTTTTTTAAGATTTTATTTATTTATTAGTTAGAGAGAGAGCATGTAAGCACAGGCAGAGGCAGAGGGAGAAGCAGGCTCCCTGCCGAGCAAGGAGCCCGATGTGGGACTTGATCCCAGGATGCTGGGATCATGACCTGAGCCGAAGGCAGCCTCTTAACCAACTGAGCCACCCAGGGGTCCCTGTTCTAGGCCTTCTTATGTGCAACATTAAGTTACTTTGTTTCAGGTATCTTGAAACAATCCAAAACTAATTTTAATGGTGCATTTCATGTCTTAATATTAGTTTGTTGTATTTATCTACTTTTTAGCTATCAAGGGCTGATCTTTAATTATTACACATTATTTTGTAAAATGTCTTAATTCTGTCTCATCCAGGATGATAGTCACTAGCTACGTGTGGTTATTGAGTACTTTAAATGTGGCTAGTCTGAATTGAATTATGCTATAAGTGTAAAATACCAGATTTTGAAGAATTATTACAAGAAGAAAAAAAACTTTACATTTGTAATATATTGATCACATGTTGAAATCATAATATTTTGGATAAATATGGTTAAAATATATCGTCAGAATTAATTTTGGGGTGCCTGGCTGGCTCAGTTGGAGGAGCGTACAACTCTTAATCTTGGGATCATGAGTTCTAGTCCCACGTTGGGTATGGAGATTACTAAAAAAAAAAAACAAACAAACTTAAATTAATTTTGCTTTTTTAAAAAATGTGGCTCCTAGAAAATTAAAAATTCTATTTGTGGCTCACATTATATTTCTATGGGCAGTGCTCCCTTAACTGATTAGCTTAACTGGTTAGAATAAGGCGGCAGTAAGTCAATCACATGAATGTTGTTCTCTTAGGCCACAGAAGGTACCCACACTCCAGCTTGCAACCTTGCCAGTAGTGTTTGCTTGGACTGCAGTGAGAGCGCTATCATTTGTAAGCACAAATTACTTGTTGTGCTTCAGCTTCATTTTCTATAAAATGGTGATGATAATATTTATTTCATGTGATTTTTGAGATTTAATGAGATTTAATGAGATTACAAAAATAGTGCCTACCGTAGAATAAATGCTTAATAATTAGCTCTCTTTAATTTTATTAGCAGAGTGTCTGGCTCATAATTGATGCTTATTAACTATTTATTGATTGGTAGCATGGTAGTTATTTTTTTTTTTTTAAGATTTTATTTATTTATTAGTTAGAGAGAGAGAGAGAGCACAGGCAGACAGAGAGGCAGGCAGAGGCAGAGGGAGGAGCAGGCTCCCTGCTGAGCAAGGAGCCCGATGTGGTACTCGATCCCAGGACGCTGGGATCATGACCTGAGCCGAAGGCAGCCGCTTAACCAACTGAGCCACCCAGGCGTCCCTAACATGGTAGTTATTAAGCCATATGTATTCTTATACTCCTTTTATCATTTGATTTTCATGGCATTCTTGAAAGCTGGTAGTCCTGTTTTATTGGTCCTATTTATTGAGAAACTGAGACCAAGAGAAGTTCGACTTAGGTCCCACAGCTAGAACGTAGAGCCAAGGGTAAAAACTAGGTCTTTATAATCCCCGATTCCATGTTTTTTGCACCACAGCATGCTCTCTTCTAAATGGGAATTGTTTGTCAGAAGGGAGGCTGAGAGCTAGTTGATGGATTGCATTTGTTTTCTCACTGGAGTCGGGTCTGCAGGAAATTAGCTTGGGCTGAGCACATATTCTGTGTCGATCAGCAGTCTTGTTTTCATTTATTCATCATCATTCAGTAAATATTTTTTTGGAATCTGCTACGTGCCAGGTGGCTTTTTTGGTGCTAGGGATACAATAGTAAACAAGCCAAAGACATTTTATTTTTATTTATTTATTTTTAATAAGTTTGAAGATTTACGTATTTATCCGAGAGAGAAAGAGAATGCACGCATGCTTGTGTGCCTGTATGGGGAGGGGCAGAGGGAGAGAATTTTCAAGCAGATTCCCCCTGACCGTGGAGCCTGACGTGGAGCTTGATCTAACGATCCTGAGATCATGACCCAAGCTGAAACCAAGAGTTGGATGTCCTTATCCAGCTTAGCAACCCAGATGCCCCCAAAGACATTTTTAAAGTGGGTCTTCTGTTCATAAAAGGGAAGGTAACACATAATAGGTATACAAATATCATATAGTATGTCATATGAGGATAATATTGCACTTAACCAATAGATAGGATGAAGGGGTAGAGAACGATCTAGGAATGGAGGGAACTGGGGAAGGCCTCTCTGACTTTCTGGATGAAGACCATTGTAGGCAGAGAGAACATGAGATGAAAAGGCCCAGAAGAGCAAGTGTGCTTTGAGTGTTCGAGAAACAGTAAGGAAGGCTATGAGGCTGAAACAGAATGAGCAGGGTAGAAAGTGTAGAGGTTGAAGGTAGCTGGGGCCCAGATCATGTAAGACTCTGGTGAGAACTGGTTTTCATTTTGAGCGGCTTAGGAAGCCATTGGAGGGTTTTGAGCAGCTCTGACTTGCATTTTCAAAGGCTGATTATGGCAGGCTGCCACGTGGAAGATACACTGCCCAGGGTCAAGGGCAAAAGCAGCGAGACCAATTAGGAAGTTATTAGAATAGTTCAGGCAGGACATGCTGGTGGCTTGGGCCAGGGTGATTAATTAATCATTAATACAGAGGATGCATTTGGATATATTTTGAAGTTAGGGAAGAGCCAGGGATGACTTCAAGGTGTTTGGCCAGGGCAACCGAAACTGCCTTTCCTTGAGGGAGAAGACTGTGGGAAGAACAGAGCTGGTGGGGTGGGGTAGCAATAGATTACAGAATTTGATTTTTGACGTGTTCTGCTTATGATGCTTGCTAGGTTTTCGCTGGAGATACTGTGTAGGCAGGTACGTGAATCTGATGTTTGGGGAGAGATGGGACAGAACGTGTAACTTTGGAAGGGGTTACTGGAATGGTGGGGTAAGCTGTCAAATGCTGCCACACTTGAAGACCTTATATTTTAGGAAGGGAGCTTGGGTCTGATTTTTTTTTCCTTTTTTGAATGTAAAATGCTGTAAGCTGATGGCATTTTGATCTTTCATTCTTTTTTTAGTTAACAGAAGATGAGATAGCTACAATATTACAATCAACGCTTAAGGGACTGGAATACCTTCATTTTATGAGAAAAATACACCGAGATATCAAGGCAGGAAATATTTTGCTAAATACAGAAGGACATGCAAAACTTGCAGATTTTGGGGTAGCAGGCCAACTTACAGTAAGTAAAAACGTTGCTTTTCTTGATAACTTTCAGTTCTGTCCGGAGAAGGAATTCCTTTCATTTAGTCATTTTTTTCAATAAAATACTCAATTTCGTTGTATTTGTAAAAAGGTAATGGAAGGTACCACAAAGTTATGAAAGAGCTCCTAGGTTATTTTAGATCTTTTCCTGGGGTTTAGGTCCCATGGTTTAACTTTGATAAAAATAAAAGCTAAAGGAAGAATGACAGGGTAGAAGTTGAAATTCTATTCATCGTGTTTGCAAAAGGAAGAAAAATTCAGTCCAAACTGCTTTTCTGGAATAAGACCTAACACCATCTCAACTGGGTAGCAGTTGGCAGTTACTTTACTGAAAACCCTCCTCGTCTGGTTCCCGGATACAGTCTTTTGACTCTCCTCCTACCTCACCAGTGTATGGCAAAGACAAAAACCACATTTTCAAAACAGGAAATACAGAACTACCTGATTTTGAAGGATACCTCAGTATTTATGACATATACGTAGAAACACAGAAATAGTTCTGGACAGATACATACTAAAATTCACTACAGCATTATGCATCAGTTTTCTCGGTGGTAGAAAAAATATTTTTTGTTTGTTTAGGGCTGGTATTAGGTAGAATTTTTTGTTTGTTTTTGGTTTTTGTTTTTAAATCTGCCTGGATTATGTTAGGGAGCTTAATAAAGTATTGCAGTGGCACAAAAATTGCTTTGATGTTTAAAAAAGAAAATCAGAAATTTATTCCATTTTGTGATTACCGGGCCTTTCAAAAGATTTTGTTGTTAAGACATAAAGTGCTTCTAGGGAAAAATTTATGCTTCCAACTATAGTATATAAACATATACAAATCCATTTTTGGGGTGCCTGGTTGGCTTAGTAGATAGTGTGACCTTTGATCCCACTTGTGAGTTCAAGCCCCACATTGGGTGCACCCTACTTAAAATGAATAAATGAAATAATTAATTTAAAAAAAAGAATGTCCCCATTTTCCCTTATATTTGCCAATACTGAATGAGCAATAAATTGTATTTTTAAAATAATTTTGAAACAATATTTTTACATTTGATTATTGGCCATTTATAATTCTTCTTTTGTAACTTAACTCTTCATCTTAATTTTCCTAATTGTGTTGGACTTTAAAAAAAAATCTATTTGCTGAAAAAGATAAACCAAAACTTAAAAAAATTATATGTGAAAATTGTTAATCCTTTGTTATGTATGTTGAAACATCTTTTTGTAGTTTGCTATTTATCTTTTTACTTTGATTATGGTTTTTCTTTAAATACCAAAGGTTCCAGGGGCTCCTGGGTGGCTCAGTGGGTTAAAGCCTCTGCCTTCAGCTCAGCTCATGATCCCGGGGATCTGGGGTCCTGGGATCGAGCCCCACATCGGGCTCTCTGCTCAGCAGGGAGCCTGCTTCCCTTCCTCTCTCTCTGCCTGCCTCTCTGCCCACTTGTGATCTCTGTCTGTCAAATAAATAAGTAAAATCTTAAAATAAAAGAAAATAAAAATAAAAAATACCGAAGGTTCCAAATTTTATGTATCCCTTTTATATTATGGTTTCTGCCTTCACTATCACTATAAAAGTCCTTTTCTGCTCCAATATTGTATAACTGTTCATCTGTAGTTCTTTTAGTACTTTGTGGATTTCGTTCTTTGTATTTAAATTTTCAACCTATTTGAACTTCCTTTGGTAAGTTAGGAAATTAAGTATAGAATTTTACAAATGACTTGCCAGATGCCCAGCACTTTTTTTGTCCTTTGCTTGGTAATTTGGAATGACATTTTAATCATATCTTCAAGCTATATGTGTGTGTGTATGTGTGTATATGCACACATATAAATACACATACAATGCCATTGTCTTTTTCTGGATTTAATATTTTCCCACGTTATGTTCCTGCACCAATATAACTTTGTCATACAGATCAAGGTGGGTTAGTATCCACTTATTATTTTCAGTTTTCAAAAAATTTCTAGATATCCAAATACTCCTTTCTAAATAATGAGTATTTTAAGGATATAATTCTTGAAAACAACTTTGAGTAGCCCCATCTGAAAACTGCAAATTTAAGTTTCAGAGCAAAGGAAATGACTAAGCGTAAGTTAGTTCCTGTGCTAGTTTTTACATAGGACCAACAAGTAAGATTAATTTAAAAATATTACCTATTGGGGCGCCTGGGTGGCTTAGTGGGTTAAGCCTCTGCCTTCAGCTCAGGTCATGATCCCGGGGTCCTGGGATCGAGCCCCACATCGGGTTCTCTGCTCATCAGGGAGCCTGCTTCCCCTTCTCTCTCTCTGCCTGCCTCTCTGCCTACTTGTGATCTCTGTCAAATAAATAGATAAAATCTTTAAAAAAAAAATATTACCTATCATTTGCTCCTGACTGACCTAGCCTAACTGAAGCCATAGACATTTCAGAAGGAACAGGAGTGACAGCAAGTCCTGTTGCATATTTAGTTCTGTTTAAAATCCTTCTCTTCCCAAAGTACAAGAGCTCTAGAAAGGTTCTCTTTCATTAAGGCCACACTGTTCTGGGGAAGTAGGCAAATAGTTATTTGCCTATGTGAGCTAGATTCATACATTTTTCTTTAAGACCCAAACTAAGACTTTCTCTATGTATACATTCTGTTTTATAGAATATATTCTGTGATAAAAAGAAAAATTATATGTGTACATAGATGCATGCAAATATGATTTTTCTTTTTTTGATTTTTGGATAGCTCATTTACTATATATTCATGTAACTCATCAGAGTGTTATAGGAATACATGGGATGGAAAGTGAAAGTCCTTCGTGATTCCACCTTCTAGATACAACTGTTGTTAATAGTTCATTGTGTATGGAGATTTTTCTTTTGCTAGCCACGTAACAACAATATTTGTTATTATTGGTTGCTGTTCTGTCATATGTATATAATATATACGACAATATAATTATATATAATTTTGCAACCTGATTTTCTCTTTACAATATGCCTTGTACATTTTTCCATGCCAGGAAAATGAATCTATCTCCTTTTTTAAAAATATATGGTGGGTGGGGCACTTGGGTGGTTCAGTTGGTCTGACTCTTGATTTCAGGTCAGGTCATGAGATCGGGGCTGTAGGGTCAAGCCCCACATCAGGTCTCATGCTTAGCAGGAAGTCTGCTTGAGATTCTCTCTCTCCCTCTATCTCCCCCTGCCCCTCCCCCCACTTGCATGTGTCCTCTCTCTCTAAAATGAATAAATATTTTAAAAAAAAATTTGAGAGAGAGCATGTGTGTGAGTAGGGGTTGGGGGGATGGGGGAGCCAGAGGGAGAGGGAGAGAAACAGACTCCCTGCCGAGCGGGGAGCTGGACTTGGGGCTTGACCCCAGAGCCTGAGCCAAAAATCAAGAGCTGGATGCTTTAACTGATTAAGCCACCCAGGTACCCCTAAATAAATCTTTAAAAAAAATACAGTGGATATTTATTGTATTTACTTTACCCCTTTAGATGGTCATTTGAGTTGTTTCCTTTTTCTTTTTCCCATCTCTACTACAAATATTTCTCCAGTACTTGTGCATGTATATTTGGGCACCTGCACATAAGATACATTTCTAGAAAAAGATTTGGATCAAAGGACATAGACATTTAAAGTTTATAAATATTGCCAAATTGCCCACAAAAACTTGTACCAGTTTATACTCTAGTAATCTTATTCCAGTGCCTGACTTTCTATGCTGTTATCAGCAGTAGTTATTATTAACCTTTTAAGTTTGTGTCAACCTCATTTTAGTGTTTGTTACTTTTTGTGGGTTTTTTAATGTGTCTGTTTTAAGAATTGAGAATCTTTTACATTTCTAGGTCATTTGAATTTCTTTTGTGACCTGCTCAGTCATGCCTTGAGTATGGTTTTTATATGTATCCCAAGTACAAGGTGTTTCTAATTGTTGGAAAAGTCTCTTTTCCTCACTAGTTTTAATGCTTAGTGTTCTCTGCTCTTCTCTGTTTTAGGATACCATGGCCAAAAGGAACACAGTGATAGGAACACCATTTTGGATGGCTCCAGAAGTGATTCAGGAAATTGGATACAACTGTGTGGCGGACATCTGGTCATTGGGAATAACTGCCATAGAAATGGCCGAGGGAAAGCCGCCATATGCCGATATCCATCCAATGAGGGTAAGGAAACCAGTAGAGTGGTTAGCTCCTGGTTGTCATTAGAAAGTTGGTGACTTCCTTGATTTAGGTACCAAACAGTAAATGAATTAATTGTATATGATTGGTAAGTGTCAGTCTAGACTCCTAGTTGTCCTCACTGATCAATTCAAGTGTGATCTACCACCTCCATGTCAGAGGTTGTGTGTTGATAGCCATCTGACAGGATACAGGGCACAGAAATGCTTGGTTTGGCTTGTGCAGTCTATATATTTTTAATAATTTGGGTGCTCACATTTTAACATAACATTAACTGGAGCTGGGTGGTGGTCCCCTTCTTTATACAGGACACTGGCTTTCCATTTTATCAGTCTCCAAGATTCCCTAATCACCAAGTATCCCTTGTCATTTATCACAGTGTTTTCTGTATTATTTTTCTCATACTAGTGTTAAGAGGAAAGCAGACTATTTTTTTGAACTCATGTCACTAACACCCAGCTCGATTTGTTTGTTATCTTTTTCCTGCCTTGCCCTCAGAGGTATTTACATTGGTAAATAGATCCCCAGACTCTCTTCATCTGGAGGCTCTGTACTTTGCAGCCTCCATGGATTTCCAGAATAGTAAGGGCCCGTAGGTCCAGTCTCCACTGAAGCTATCAGTGTGACACCCTAAGACTTTGTAAGCTGTACCCCCGCCCAGGCCTCTCATCGCAGCACTGTTAAAAAGTCTCGACCCTGCCTTCCTCAGTGCCCGCATAGTCCTCCATACCTCCCAGCCCGGCTCCTCTGCTTTTATTAATTAGTTCTTCCATTAAAAGGCTTAACAATTTTTTAAAAAGTATTTATGTGCTCAAAGATAAGCTCCCCTCTTTTTGGGGGGCAGAAATGGGGAAGGGTAGGAGGATTTACTAGTAGATTTAAAGAATATCATTTAAGCTGCTTATTACAGAGGTTTTTTTTTTTTTTTAATTTGCCTCTTCTTTTATTGGGCAGTAAAGAATAGTTTTAATTTTTTGAAATAGTAAAATTTAACTGCATTGTGGTATTTTGGTTTTTGTTTTTGTTTTTTTTCAAATATGTTAAAATGCCTTGGCCTGGACATGAATGAATCTGTTGTGATTTGAGGGACTTTCCTGTTTATAATCTCGTATTCACTGCTCACATCTAGTGGTGATGGTGACTTTTATGAGAGGGAAGTTTGACCGCTGTGGGGCTGAGATGATCTTCAGGCTATCGATGCTCTGAGGTCTTGCCTTTTCACTTTGAAAGGCAGTATACTGTGGTTAGCAAAAACCAAAATAAACTTGCTAGATATTTTGAGGTTGAGGGAACAAAAATACATATGAAAGAAGGAGAAAGAGAACTGTAACAACTTCTCTAATTGTCATACTTTCTACTGTGAGACACTTAGACTTTTGTTGGCATTTGTGTGGGCTGATCAGTAGATAAGAGGAGAATAATTTTTTTAAACTTCAGAGGTATCTCTGGTCATATTTTCATTGGTGCATCTCTTTTATTTTACCCCCCCAAATTTTTTTTTAACTAGGCCATCTTCATGATTCCCACCAACCCTCCCCCCACGTTTCGAAAGCCAGAACTGTGGTCTGATAACTTCATGGATTTTGTGAAGCAGTGTCTTGTAAAGAGCCCTGAGCAGAGAGCCACGGCCACTCAACTCCTACAGGTATGAATCTCCCCAGGTTGCTGCCTCCCTGTTTCATTCACATGCTGGCCAAAAGATGTTGGCAACCCACCTGTAGGGAGATGGTAAAGAAGTAGAAGACATTTCCTACCTCTAGGCAGCTTTGACTCTGAGTAGAAAAGAATGTTAAGTCATTGAACAAGACAATGATGCAAGATAATGGAGGGTTCTGTGGGATCAGAGATTGGGAACTGACATTTAGTGAACACTTGCTGTGTGCTGGGTGCCATTTAGTCATCACAGACACCCTGGGAGGGATGGGTATTATTGCAGTTTTATAGGTGAAAAAATGGAAGCTTAGAAAGGTTAACTCATTTAGAGTCACTCAGCGGAGAAACAGCAGAAACAGCAGAGCTCCAAAGCAGGAGCACCCACAAGTCTGTCCAGTTCTGATGAGGAACTGAGATTAGTGGTAGGTGCCCTTGTAGCACATAATGGGAGGAGGCCACTTTGGGCAGGTGGTACTGGGACTGCTGTCCTGGAGCAGGGAACCTCGGTGCGTGGGCCCGGAAGGATGGGAGGGGTTTGTAGGCAGTCTGCTCAGCGGTTAGGAGGTTGGATTGGGGAGTCACACTGCCCAGGTTTGAATCCTGGCCTCCTGTTTACTAACTTTGTGACCTTGGGCAAATAACACAACCTCTCTGTTGTTTTAGTTTTCTTTTCTTTCTTTCTTTCTTTTTTTTTTTTTTAAAGATTTTGTTTATTTATTTGGCACAGAGAGAGAGATCACAAGTAGGCAGAGAGGCAGGCAGAGAGAGGGGGGGAGAAGCAGGCTCCCTGCTGAGCAGAGAACCCGTTTCGGGACTCGATCCCAGGACCCTGGGATCATGACCTGAGCCGAAGGCAGAGGCTTTAACCCACTGAGCCACCCAAGCGCTCCTATGGCCATGATTTAAAAAGAGTATAATGTGTATGACATAATGAAGGCATAAAGATTTATAATAAAGTGTGTGTCAGTATAGAGAGAGAGGCTCTAGCTTTACTCAACTTGCAGACATAATGAGGTAGTTATATACCTGTACCTAGAACCATGGATGAGTTTAGAGTTAAAAGCAGTAAGAACAGGGACGCCTGGGTGGCTCAGTTGGTTAAGCGGCTGCCTTCGGCTCAGGTCATGATCCCAGCGTCCTGGGATCAAGTCCCGCATCGGGCTCCTTGCTCGGCAGGGAGCCTGCTTCTCCCTCTGCCTCTGCCTGCCTCTCTGTCTGCCTGTGCTCGCTCACTCTCTCTCTCTCTCTCACTAATAAATAAATAAAAATCTTAAAAAAAGGAAAAAAAAGCAGTAAGAACAGAAACCATTTCATTCAAGCAATACAGGACAACAAATGGATGGACACTAGCATAGAAGTGATGTTAAATAATAACAGACCAGACTTATTTGTATGTGATAAGAGGAGGGAAATGATCTTATAGATTTTCCAAGCGGAGAAAAGAGAGAACAAGGAAATACGATATTCTTGCAAATGAGCCTGGGTTGGTCTTATTTCTAAGTGTATTGACAGAGTCCTTTCCTGCCGGGAGGGGTTACTGATAAAGTTTTAGGGAAAATAAATCTCTTTTGCAATCCCACCATGTGCTGAGGCATACTTCTAATCTCTTGAGTACTTACGGAGACCTTAGAGACCATATATCCTCTGGTGGGTGCGGGGAATAGAGAACAGGTTGCAAAGAGAAACATTGGGGGGACAATGTCAGAATCAGTTGGGAAGACCCCAAAAGAATTTCCAGACGTAACTTCCCAACTGCATGAATTTCTTATTGTACTACCCACACAAATAACAAAAATGTACAGTGGTATTAATATTTAAAAATTCAGGCATTTTTTGTTTTCATTTACATTCCATTATTTTTATTATTTACATATTTATTATTTATATATTTATTATTTATTTCATCATTCCACACTATCCCTGTGTTTCAGGTGTCTTTGCTGATTGATATTTGGGTCTACATCTCTTATGTATTTGTGACCAGTTTTAGTATTTCTGCCGTAACTACAATTTTGCACTAAAATCCTTTTTTTAACCTAAATTTGTAGTTGGCAGTGCTAGGTAGCACCTTGTATAGGAAGAATAAGCAGGGTGAGTAAGTTATTCGGTGCTATTTTTTTTTTTTTTAAGATTTTATTTATTTATTTGACAGACAGAGATCACAGCTAGGCAGAGAGGCAGGCAGAGAGAGAGGAAGGGAAGCAGGCTCCTGGCTGAGCAGAGAGCCCGATGTGGGGCTCGATCCCCGGACCCTGGGATCATGACCTGAGCCGAAGGCAGAGGCTTTAACCCACTGAGCCACCCAGGCGCCCCTATTCGGTGCTATTTAAACAATATCTTTATGACATTTAAGCCTTACCCTCTAAAATCATCTCCTCAATTACTGGACTTTTTGCTCATCTCTTGAAAAAAAATTGGAGTTTTATGTACGGAAACGTATCCATACTCTGCGACATTTGAAAGATGCGCAGAGTGTGCCACAGTTCACTGTCGTGTGGGACTGTTCCACACCTTGAAGGCTTGCGGGTGTCCCTGTCTCCCCTGACATGCCATCTGTGTTCTCCAAACACTGTGACCAGTACCAGCTCGCAGCATGTTTAGAAAACTTCCTCTAGGGGGTGATACCGCCCTGTTGAGAATCTCTGGAGTCGGCAGCGAGAAACAGAGGAGACTTTGGCAGCCAGGCGGAAAAAGATGGGCAAAGCCCGAATGCGCGTCTGGTCAGAGTTATGAAGTGAGTGTGGTTTCGTGGCGCTCACCCAAAACAGAAAGAGAAAGAAGAGATTCGTGGGCTGAGCAGATGGTATCCAGTCCCTCCAGTGTGCCAGGCGCTGTGTGGGCACTGGTGCCCTCGAAACCAGCTCCAGTGTCGTCTTCTTTCTCATTGAAGCACCCTTTCGTCAAGAGCGCGAAGGGGGTGTCGATCCTGCGGGACCTAATTAACGAGGCCATGGATGTGAAGCTGAGACGCCAGGAAGCCCAGCAGCGGGAGGTGGACCAGGACGACGACGAGAACTCCGTGAGTGGCAGGCCCCACTGTGGGCCTCTGGTATTCGTGCGTGTTATTT
The DNA here is from genome assembly GCA_003697995.1 of Taxidea taxus jeffersonii. NCBI lineage: Eukaryota > Metazoa > Chordata > Mammalia > Carnivora > Mustelidae > Taxidea > Taxidea taxus. Next base: position 1,292 of record ML093463.1, on the reverse strand, counting down.
CCTGATTGCCGGGTCAGGTGAGATGAATGGGGGGATAACAGGTCGGCCTGGGGCTGGGGACGCTCCTTGCCTGATTATGGCTTCCTAAGACTCTTCCAAATTTTACTCTCTGGCCCCCTTATCATTGATTCCAATTACCTTTTTTTTTCTCTCTCTTTTTTTTTTATTTGGAAAAGCGAATGCTCAGGTCTGAAACTTGGTTTTTCATGCCCTTTGGGAGAAACAAGGATCAATGCTAAAATGTACATTTCACACCCACAGACTCCTTCATAAGCCTGTGATTCCAAGGGTATGCACCTCAGCTCTTTAGATCTATGTTGTAAAACTCTTTAAAAAAATAGTAACCAGGGACGCCTGGATGGCTCATGGTTGAGCTTCTACTCTCGGCTCGGGTCGTGATCCCGGGGTTCTGGGATCGAGTTCTGTGTCAGGCTTCCTGCTCGGCGGGGAGCCAGCTTCTCCCTCTCCCTCTGCTGCTTCCCCTACTTGTGTTCTCTCTCTCTCTGTCAAATTAATGGGTAAAATCTTTTAAAAAATGGCCATACTCACAGGGGCTCAAACTCACGACCCTGAGATCAAGAGCCGTGGGCTCCTCTGACTGAGCCAGCCAGGCGCCCCTCTGTTGTGAAACTCCTATGAAGGAGAGAAGGAGAGGGTCCGTTAGATATGCCACTCTTGCCTGGCTGACTTTATGATCTTATATCTTCTTTGGTTAAGTAAGAGTGCTCTCAGTTCTCAGGGGTATGGGTCTAGTACCCCAGTTGGCGTCAAATCCAGAAATGCTTGCACCGAGATGAATAATAGTAGTTCCAAAGACTCAGGCCTTTCGATCCATTCCGGCCCGATTTTGAGGTTTTGTCCTCTCGCAGGAGGAGGATGAGATGGACTCCGGCACGATGGTTCGAGCAGCAGGTGATGAGATGGGTACCGTCCGGGTAGCCAGCGCCGCGAGTGACGGAGCCAGCACTATGATCGAGCACGGGGACACATTGCCGTCGCAGCTGGGCACCATGGTGATCAACGCAGAGGATGAGGAAGAGGAAGGGACCATGAAAAGTAAGGCTCCGCTTAAATGTACTCTCTCCTCAGACAACCCCTGCGCATTGCAGAGAAAACAGGCTCTCGTGGTCCACATGGGCTCAGGCTGGAGTCGTTTTCTGGTTGTGCAGGGTGGGGACAGGGCGGGGTGCAGGAGAGGAGAGTTGGCCTGAGGTAGCAGAGGCAAGAACCAGAACGGCCAGCTCTCATTGAATGTTGTCCTTTTCTCCTCCTTTGCTCCACGGAGGCAAGCC
>ML093462.1:0-19742 GCA_003697995.1 Taxidea taxus jeffersonii | reverse complement strand
GTCTGGCCAGGGGTTTATCAATCTTATTAATTCTTTCAAAGAACCAGTTCCTAGTTTTGTTGACCTGTTCTACTGTTCTTTTGGATTCTATTTTATTGATTTCTGCTCTGATCTTTATTATTTCTCTTCTCCTGATGGGTTTAGGCTTTTTTTGCTGTACTATCTCTAGCTCCCTTAGGTGTAGGGTTAGTTTGTGTACTTAAGACCTTTCTTGTTTCTTAAGAAAGGCTTGTATGGCTATATACTTTCCTCTCAGGACTGTCTTTGCTGCATCCCACAGATTTTGAACAGTTGTGTTTTCATTTTCATTTGTTTCCATGATTTTTTTCAATTCTTCCTTAATTTCCTGGTTGACCCATTCATTCTTTAGTAGGATTTTCTTTAGCCTCCATGTGATTGAGTCTTTCCAACTTTTCTCTTGTGATTGAGTTCTAGCTTTAGAGAATTGTGGTCTGAAAGTATGCGGGGAATGATCTCAATCTTCTGGTACCAGTTGAGATCTGATATGTGACCCAGAATGTGATCTATTCTGGAGAATATTCCATGTGCACTAGAGCAGAATGTGTGTTCTGTTGCTTTGGGATGGAATGTCCTGAATATATCTGTGATGTCTCTCTGGTCCAAGTATCATTAAAGCCTTTATTTCCTTGTTGATCTTTTGCTTAGATGATCTGTCCATTTCAGTGAAGACGTTGTTAAAATACCCTACTACTATTGTATTATTATTGATGTATTTCTTTGATTTTGTTATTAATTGGCTTATATAATTGGTTGCTTCCATGTTAGGGCCATAGTATTTAAAATTGTTAGGTCTTCTTGTTGGATAGACCTATTCTATAGTATTCCTCATGTCGTTGGAAAACATGCCTTCTTTTCATATCTATTAGCAAAGTAAATGGTTTTCCAACGCTTCACTTTATTTTTTTTCCTCTGTTATTTTTTTTAATTTTTTTAAATTTTATTTAAGCTTTTTTTTTAATTTAAACATATAATATAACCCCACCACCCTCTCCCAACCCCTGTCCCCCCCAATGACCTCAGTTTGTTTTATGACATTAAGAGTCTCTTTTGGTTTGTCTCCCTCCTGATCCCATCTTGTTTCATTTTTTCTTTTCCTACCACCTTAACCCCCATCCCCATTGCATCTCCTCTTCCTCATATCAGGGAGATCATGTGATAGTTGTCTTTCTCCAGTTGACTTATTTCGCTAAGCATAATACGCTCTAGTTCCATCCATGTCGTCGCAAATGGTAAGATTTCATTTCTTTTGATGGCTGCATAGTATTCCATCGTATATATATACCACATCTTCTTTATCCATTCATCTGTTGATGGACATCTAGGTTCTTTCCATAACTTGGCTATTGTGGACATTGCTGCTATAAACATTCGGGTACACGTGCCCCTTTGGATCTATGTTTGTATTTTTAGGGTAAATACCCAGTAGTGCAATTGCTGGGTCATAAGGTAGCTCTATTTTCAATTTTTTGAGGAACCTCCATGCTGTTTTCCAGAGTGGTTGCACCAGCTTGCATTCCCACCAACAGTGTAGGAGGGTTCCCCTTTCTCCACATCCTCGCCAGCATCTGTCATTTCCTGACTTGTTCATTTTAGCCATTCTGACTGGTGTGAGGTGGTATCTCATTGTGGTTTTGATTTGTATTTCCCTGATGCCCAGTGATGTGGAGCACTTTTTCATGTGTCTGTTGGCCATCTGGATGTCTTCTTTGCAGAAATGTCTGTTCATGTCCTCTGCCCATTTCTTGATTGGATTATTTGTTCTTTGGGTGTTGAGTTTGCTAAGCTCTTTGTAGATTTTAGATACTAGCCCTTTATCTGATATGTCATTTGCAAATATCTTTTCCCACTCTGTCAGTTGTCTTTTGGTTTTGTTGACTGTTTCCTTTGCTGTGCAAAAGCTTTTGATCTTGATGAAGTCCCAATAGTTCATTTTTTCCCTTGCTTCCCTTGCCTTTGGCATTGTTCCTAGGAAGAAGTTGCTGCGGCTGAGGTTGAAGAGGTTGCTGCCTGTGTTTTCCTCAAGGATTTTGATGGATTCCTTTCTCACATTGAGGTCCTTCATCCATTTTGAGTCTATTTTCGTGTGTGGTGTAAGGAAATGGTCCAATTTCATTTTTCTGCATGTGGCTGTCCAATTTTCCCAACACCATTTGTTGAAGAGGCTGTCTTTTTCCCATTGGATATTCTTTCCTGCTTTGTCGACGATTAGTTGACCATAGAGTTGAAGGTCTATTTCTGGGCTCTCTATTCTGTTCCATTGATCTATGTGTCTGTTTTTGTGCCAGTACCATACTGTCTTGATGATGACAGCTTTGTAATAGAGCTTGAAGTCTGGAATTGTGATGCCACCAACGTTGGCTTTCTTTTTCAATATTCCTTTGGCTATTCGAGGTCTTTTCTGGTTCCATATAAATTTTAGGATTATTTGTTCCATTTCTTTGAAAAAATTGGATGGGATTTTGATAGGCATTGCATTAAATGTGTAGATAGCTTTAGGTAGCATAGACATTTTCACAATATTTATTCTTCCAATCCATGAGCATGGAACATTTTTCCATTTCTTTGTGTCTTCCTCAATTTCTTTCATGAGTACTTTATAGTTCTCTGAGTATAGATTCTTTGCCTCTTTGGTTAGGTTTATTCCTAGGTATCTTATGGTTTTGGGTGCAATTTTATATGGGATTGACTCGTTAATTTCTCTTTCTTCTGTCTTGTTGTTGATGTAAAGAAATGCAACTGATTTCTGTGCATTGATTTTATATCCTGACACTTTACTGAATTCCTGTACAAGCTCTAGCAGTTTTGGAGTGGAGCCTTTTGGGTTTTCCACATATAGTATCATATCATCTGCAAAAAGCGATAGTTTGACTTCTTCTTTGCCAATTTGGATGCCTTTAATTTCTTTTTGTTGTCTGATTGCTGAGGCTAGGACTTCTAGTACTATGTTGAATAGTAGTGGTGATAACAGACATCCCTGCCGGACATCCTGACCTTAACGGAAAAGCTCTAAGTTTTTCTCCATTGAGAATGATACTTGCCGTGGGTTTTTCATAGATGGCTTTGATAATATTAAGGTATGTGCCTTCTATCCCTACACTTTGAAGAGTTTTGATTAGGAAGGGCTGTTGGACTTTGTCAAATGCTTTTTCAGCATCTTTTGAGAGTATCATATGGTTCTTGTTCTTTCTTTTGTTAATGTATTGTATCACATTGATTGATTTGTGGATGTTGAACCAACCCTGCTTCCCTGGAATAAATCCCACTTGGTCGTGGTGAATAATCCTTTTAATGTACTGTTGGATCCTATTGGCTAGTATTTTGGTGAGAATTTTTGCATCTGTGTTCATCAAGGATATTGGTCTGTAATTCTCTTTTTTGATGGGATCCTTGTCTGGTTTGGGGATCAAGGTGATGCTGGCCTCATAAAATGAGTTTGGAAGTTTTCCTTCCATTTCTATTTTTTGGAACAGTTTCAGGAGAATAGGAATTAATTCTTCTTTAAATGTTTGGTAGAATTCCCCTGGGAAGCCATCTGGCCCTGGGCTTTTGTTTGTTTGGAGATTTTTGATGACTGTTTCAATCTCCTTACTGGTTATGGGCCTATTCAGGTTTTCTATTTCTTCCTGGTTCAGTTTTGGCAGTTTATATGTCTCTAGGAAAGCATCCATTTCTTCCAGATTGTCGAATTTGTTGGCATAGAGTTGTTCATAATATGTTCTTATGATTGTTTGTATTTCTTTGGTGTTGGTTGTGATCTCTCCTCTTTCATTCATGATTTTATTTATTTGGGTCCTTTCTCTTTTCTTTTGGATAAGTCTGGCCAGGGGTTTATCAATCTTATTAATTCTTTCAAAGAACCAGCTCCTAGTTTCATTGATTTGTTCTATTGTTTTTTTGGTTTCTATTTCATTGATTTCTGCTTTGATCTTTATTATTTCTCTTCTCCTGCTGGGTTTAGGCTTTCTTTGTTGTTCTCTCTCGAGTTCCTTGAGGTGTAGGGTTAGGTTGTGTATTTGAGACCTTTCCTGTTTCTTGAGATAGGCTTGTATTGCTATATATTTTTCTCTCAGGACTGCCTTTGCTGTGTCCCACAGATTTTGGACCGTTGTGCTTTCATTATCATTTGTTTCCATGGTTTTTTTCAATTCTTCTTTAATTTCCTGGTTGACCCATTATTCTTTAGAAGGATGCTGTTGAGTCTCCATGTATTTTTTCTCTTTCCAAATTTCCTCTTGTGATTGAGTTCTAGCTTCAGAGCATTGTGGTCTGAAAATATGCAGGGAATGATCCCAATCTTTTGATACCTGTTGAGACCTGATTTATGACCCAGGATGTGATCTATTCTGGAGAATGTTCCATGGGCACTAGAGAAGAATGTGTATTCTGTTGCTTTGGGATGGAATGTTCTGAATATATCTGTGATGTCCATCTGGTCCAGAGTGTCATTTAAGACCTTTATTTCCTTGTTGATCTTTTGCTTGGATGATCTGTCCATTTTAGTGAGGAGTGTGTTAAAGTCTCCTACTATTATTGTATTCTTGTCAATGTGTTTCTTTGATTTTGTTATTAATTGGTTTATATAGTTGGCTGCTCCCATGTTAGGGGCATAGATATTTAAAATTGTTAGATCTTCTTGTTGGACAGACCCTTTGAGTATGATATAGTGTCCTTCCTCATCTCTTATTATAGTCCTTGGCTTAAAATCTAATTGATCTGATATAAGGATTGCCACCCCAGCTTTCTTCTGATGTCCATTAGCATGGTAAATTGTTTTCCACCCCCTCACTTTCAATCTGGAGGTGTCTTCAGGTCTAAAATGAGTTTCTTGTAGGCAGCATATGGATGGGTTTTGTTTTTTTATCCATTCTGAAACCCTGTGTCTTTTGATTGGGGCATTTAGCCCATTTACATTCAGGGTAACTATTGAGAGATATGAGTTTAGTGCCATTGTATTGCCTGTATGGTGATTGTTACTGTATAATGTCTCTGTTCCTTTCTGGTAATACTTTTAGGGTCTCTCTTTGCTTAGAGGACCCCTTTCAATATTTCCTGTAGAGCTGGTTTCGTGTTTACAAATTCTTTCAGTTTTTGTTTGTCCTGGAAGCTTTTTATCTCTCCTTCTATTTTCAATGATAACCTAGCTGGATAAAGTATTCTTGGCTGCATGTTTTTCTCACTTAGTGCTCTGAATATATCATGCCAGTTCTTTCTGGCCTGCCAGGTCTCTGTGGATAAGTCTGCTGCCAATCTAATATTTTTACCATTGTACGTTACAGACTTCTTGTCCCGTGCTGCTTTCAGAATTTTCTCTTTGTCGCTAAGACTTGTAAATTTTACTATTAGGTGGCGGGGTGTGGGTCGATTCCTATTGATTTTGAGAGGTGTTCTCTGGGCCTCCTGGATTTTGATGCTTGTTCCCCTTGCTATATTAGGGAAATTCTCTACAATAATCCTCTCCAGTATACCTTCTGCTCCTATTTCTCTTTCTTCTTCTTCTGGAATCCCAATTATTCTAATGTTGTTTCATCTTATGGCATCACTTATCTCTCGAATTCTCCCCTCGTGGTCCAGTAGTTGTTTATCTCTCTTTTGCTCAGCTTCTTTATTCTCTGTCATTTGGTCTTCTATATCACTAATTCTTTCTTCTGCCTCATTTATCCTAGCAGTAAGAGCCTCCATTTTTGATTGCACCTCATTAATAGCTTTTTTATTTCAACTTGATTAGACTTTAGTTCTTTTATTTCCCCAGAAAGGGCTTTTATTTCTCCTCACAGGGTTTCTCTAATATCTTCCATGCCTTTTTCGAGACCGGCTAGAACCTTGTGAATCGTCATCCTGAATTCCAGATCTGACGTATTACCAATGTCTGCATTGATTAGGTCCCTAGCCTTCGGTCCTGCCTCCTGTTCTTTTTTTTGTGGTGAGTTTTTTGCCTTGTCATTTTGTCCAGATAAGAATCCGCTGTTCTCCTTGTTAAGTGAACTTGGTCTTGGCTGGATTTCTTTGATCTTCTGGGGGAGGGGCCTGTTGTAGTGATTCTCAAGTGTCTCTGCCCCAGGCGGAATTGCACCGCCCTTACCAGGGGCCAGGCTAAGTAATCCTCTCAGGTTCGCTTTCAGGAGCTTTTGTTCCCTGAACGCTTTCCGTAGAGTTTGGAGGACGGGAATGAAAATGGCGGCCTCCCAATCTCTGGTTCGGAGGAGCTGAGAGCTATGGGCCCCAGTCTTCAGTGTGCCTTCAGAGAAAAGCGTTTAATCACTCCCGTCTCCCCAGCCTCTGTCTGTGCTTGGAGAAAATCGTGCATAATCAGTCCCGTCTCACTGGCTTCTGGGAGCGCTCCGAGCTCACCCAGCCTGTGACCAAGCGTCTCTGTCTCTGGCAGAGTCCGACCTGGAGTCTCCGAAGCCCGTCGATCCCTGAGCTCTCCCAGGTCGGAGTCTCCCCGGATCTTGTGGGGACCCCTCGCACAGAGCACCGGCCTGTGTCACAGAGCACCGGCCCGTGTCAACAAACCACGGATCTAGGAAACCTCGGCTCTATCTCCAGAGCCCGATTCCCGGCTCTAATACCTGTGCGCTCTGTGACACTCAGACACCCCCGATCCTTCTGTGACCCTGGGGGACCTGAGTCCACACTGTCCCTGTGAGGTCTTCACCCCAGTTTAGCCTCTGGAGCTATGTCCCTCCATGGAGCAGACTTTTAAAAGTCCTGATTTTGTGCTCTGCTGCTTGCTGGGAGCCGGCCCCTCCCCCTGGGGTCTATCTTCCCGTCGCGTTGGATTCACTTCTCCGCTGGTCCTACCTTTTAGAAAGTGGTCGATTTTCTGTTTCTAGAATTGTTGTTTTTCTTCTCTTTGATCTCCTGTTGGATTCGTAGGTGTTTGGTATGGTTTGATAGGCTATCTAGCTGATCTCCTGCTGCCTGATGTCATCTCAGCCTGCTACTTCTCCGCCATCTTGACTCCTCCCCAACCCTTCACTTTAAATCTGGAGATGTCTTTGGGTCTAAAATGAGTGCCTTGGAAACAGCATATGATGAGTCTTGTTCTTTCATTAAATCTGATAAAACTGTGCCTTTTGATTGGGGTATTTAGCCCATTTACATTCAGGGTAACTATTGAAAGATATGCATATCATGCCATTATATTGTAAGGTGAGTGTTACTGTATATTGTCTCTGTTCCTTTCTGGTCTATGTTACTTTTAGATTTTCTGTTTGCTTAGAGGACCCTGTAGGTCTGGTTTGGTGTTTGCAAATTATTTTAGTTTTGTTTGTCCTGGAAGGTTTTTATCTCCCTTTCTATTTTCAAAGACAGCCTAGCTGGATATAGTATTCTTGGCTGCATAATTTTCTTTTTAGTGCTCTGGATATATCATGCCTGTCCTTTCTGGCCTTTCAGGTCTCTGTGGTTAGGTACTCTGCCAATCTAATATTTCTACCATTGTAGGTTACAGACCTTTTGTCCAAAGCTGTTTTCAGTATTTTCTCACTGTCTCTGAGACTTGTAAGTTTTACTACTAGATGACAGGGAGTTAGCCTATTTTTATTGATTTCGAGGGGGGATTCTTCATGCCACCTGGATTTTGATGATTGTTCCCTTCACCAAATTAGGGAAATTCTCTCCTAAAATTTGCTGCAATATAGCTCTGCTCCTCTCTCTTTTTCTTCTTCTTCTGGGATCCCAGTTATTCTAATATTGTTTCACCTTAGGGTATTACTTACCTCTCAGATTTTCCCCTCATGGTCCAGTAGTTGTTTATCTCTCTTTTTCTCAGTTTCTTTATTCTCCATCATTTGGTCTTCTATATCACTAATTCTCACTTCTGCTTCATTTTCCTAGCAGGAAGAGCCTCCATTTTTTATTGCACCTCATTAATAGCTTTTTTAAAAATTTCAACTTGTTTAGATTTTAGTTCTTTTATTTCTCCAAATAGGGATTTTATTTTTCTATAAAGGGATTCTCTAGCATCTTCCAAGATTTTTTCGAGCCCAACTAGCACCTTGATAATCTTCATTCTGAACTCTAGTTCTGAGATCTTACTAATGTCCATATTGATTATTTCCCTAGCTGTTGATATTACCTCTTTTTCAAATTTTTTTTGAGATGAGTTTTTCTGCCTTGTCATTTTATCCAGATAAGGATAGATGAATGAGAAAATACTAGAAGGGTGGCAACAACCTCAGAAAAATATATACTAACCAAATTGGAAGAGACCCAAAACTGGGGAGAGAAGAAAGGAGAAAAAAAACAAAACAAAACAATATATATATATAAATATATATATATATGTAAATATTATATATTTATATATAAATATAAATATTATATATTCATATATATACATATAAATATATAAAAATTTAAAAATACACACACACACACACATACAATGATAGAAATATTAGATTGGCAGCAGACCTATCCACAGAGACCTGGCAGGCCAGAAAGGAGTGGCATGATATATCCAGAGCACTAAACAAGAAAATTATGCAGCCAAGAATACTATATCCAGCTAGGCTGTCAATGAAAATAGAAGGAGAGATAAAAAGCTTCCAGGACAAACAAAAACTAAAATAAATAAATTAAAAATACACACACACACACACACGTGTGTGTGCATGTGTATATATATACATATACATACACACATGCACACACACGTATGTATGTGTGTATATATATGTACATGTATACACATATATGTATATACATATGTATATACATATATACACACACATATATACATATGTATATGTATATTATATGTATGATATGTGTATATATATGATATATATGTGTGTATATATCAGATATATATATACATATACATCTGATGAATAGAAGAGAGCCAGACACTTGATTTTGGTTTTTATTTTGGTCTGTTAGAAGAAACTGCCTCCCAAATTCTTAAAGAAAGAAAAACACATATATACAAAAATAAGGGTAAACATGATGAAGGTTTGGTATATGAATATAAAGATGAAAATTAAAAAAAAAAGATTCTAAAAAAAGGAATTGATAAGATAAGAAATTGGTTGGAAAAAGAAGAAAGAATGTGATCAGGCTGGACACAAGAAAAATGACATGTGCTATATTTAGGGTATATTTTGATCTGTTAGAAGAAGCTGTAGCCCAAAATTTTAAAGAAAAACCTGTATGTATACAAAAAATAAGGTTAAATACAATGAAGGACTAGAATATGGCTATAACAATGAAAATTCAAAATTTTTTTAAAAGGTAGTCAAAATTGATGAAATTGTTAAAAAATGTTAAAAATAGGAAAGGAAAAAAATAACAAAATATAATAAGAAAAAAATAAAATTAAAAAAATTTAACTTTGAAAGACTAAAGAATCATGGGAAAAGAGCTCTGGAGTTCCACAGTTCTCATTGAATGGTGAACTTGGTCTTGCCTGGATGTTCTTACTAATCTTCTAGGGGAGGGGCCTGTTGTGGTGATTCTTAAATGTCTTTGCCCAAAGCGTAATTGCACCACCCTTGCTAAGTAATCTGCTTAGCAGGGGCCAGGCTAAGTAATCTGCTTGGTTTTGCTCTTGGGAGCTTTTGTTCCTTGAATGTTTTCCATATAGCTTTGGAGGATGAGAATGAAAATGCAGCCTCCAATTTCCAGCCCTATAGGAACTGAGAGATCCAGGCCCCACTCCTCAGTGTGACCTTAGAGAAAAGCAATCAATCACTCCTGTCTCCCTGGTCTCTGGCAGCACTCTGTGCTCACCCGGCCTGTGACCAAGCATTTCTATCTCTGGCACACAACCCTGTTTGGAGTCTCCAAATCCAGCTGATTCCTGCAACATGTTACTGTGCCATTTCTTCCAGAGGAGGAAGGAGGGGACCTCCCCATATCTGCCACTTGTGGGGTCCCTGCTTGAAGAGCAGTGCTCTGACTGTGTCTTGGATCATGGTTTAAGGTAACTCCAAGCTGAGAGCTTTCTCCTCGGCCCTGTCTCTGCAGCCCACTTCCTCACTCTGATACCTGGGGGCTGTGTCACACTCAGACACCCCTGATCTTCTGTGACTCCATAGATCCTTTGACTCCACTGTTCCTGCAAGGGCTTCCCCCACCCCTACCACCACCACTTAGCCTCTGGAGCAACATCCCTCAGTGGAGCAGACTCCTAAATGTTCTGATTTGTGCTCCATTGCTCTACCACTTGCTGGGAGCTAGTCCCTCCCCCCAAGGTCTATCTTCCCCTATATTTCCTCGGATTCACTACTCTGCATGACCTAACATCCAGAAAGTGGTCACTTTTCTGTTCCTAGAATTGCTGCTCTTCTTCTTTGATCTTCTGTTAAGTTTGTAGGTGTTCAGAATGGTTTGGTATCTATCCAGCTGAACTCCTGGGACCTGAAAACATTTAGGTCTCCTTCTCCTCTGACACCTTGCTCCTCCCAGAAACTTTATTATTTTTATATAACTTATATTGGATGTAAATGTAGCACAATGTTGTGTTATTGTATAATAGTAGTTGGATGAATGGATTAAATTTTTACGGGTTTCATACATATCATATGCCATACATTTGCTTAATTGTCTCATTGGAGGTTACAGAAATGAAGTTGTTAAGAGGAGAGAAAATAACATCATCTTGAATTTAATTTCAATTTGCCCTCTATACATACATATGTATTGACATATATTAAGCTTTGTGTACATATGCATTTATATGATAGAAATGGAATACATTTCTATCATATAAATGTATGGAATATATAATATTGATTAACAGTAGTTCTCCTCTGGGTGTTAATATTATCAATGGTTTGTATTTTTTCTCTTTGTACTGTCATATTTTATACAAAAAATGTGTTATTTGAAAATAAAGTTTCCATCAGAAGAATAATTAAATACCCAGAGAAAAATATCTCATTAATAATGACAAAACCTGAGGTGTCACAGAATACCATAACAACAAACAAAATAGATAAAATTGTAAAAACTTAGATACAGCTGTATGTAAAATACTTTGGACTGTTATTTAGTTAATAATGAGTAGAAATAGAATTTAGTTGATTTTCAGAGTAAGAAACAGCTATAGAGAATTTCCTACATTTCCTAAAATGTAAATATTAAATGATAAAGTATCATTTTCAATTCTTACATTAAAAATGGATACAAATTATGTTTCAGAGCTCACTTTTTATTTTTAAAATGATGCTTATGTAATCAATTGGCCAATTGCCCCAGACATTGATACTGACTTCTTATTTGCTGAAATCAGTCATTTTTTAACTCTTTGGGTTAGATTCATGTTTCTATATTCTTTCAAGGGTAGACATGTGAGAACAAAGCTATTTGAAATTGCCTTTAGTATATTAGCAAGTTTCATGTATGAATAAATAAAACAAAATTTATCAGAGGAAAGTAAAACTTTTTTTTTTTAATAAAAGGAGACTAATGGAAATTCTCTAGAATTGAAAATAAACTAGTCCCAGATAACAACATAATAACAGACTATATCTTTAATATTGAAGTGTCAGGGTAAAGCAAGAACAGATTTTATCTAAAGAGAATTACCTTAAAAAATAATCAGAAAGATTTAAAGGGACTGTCAGTATGGCATATGACAAAATATTTGGCTTAAAAATGGAAAGTATATTCAAACGAGTTATTTGGCATTAAAGAGGGTTTTGAGTGAGGATTTGAACAATAAAGTGCTATTTTTGGAATAGGGCCCAGAAAGTAAATCCAACTCAGTATTTGGACTATTATGTTACCTTGAAATCACAATAGTATAAATGTAATGTGATTCGGGGGTGAGAATGGTGGCAAGTGGGGTACCACTGAGTGGTCTCCTCCAAGGACCTGGGAGCTTTCTCTGTCTAACCCAGCCTGGCCTGTGGTTTTCAGTTTTTCTCATTTTCAATGTTTGGGGACCAGGGGATGTTTGGGACCATTCTGGGCAGTATTTCCTTTGGGCTCAGTTCATCAGTTGGGGCATAGTACATCTTGGGCACTGTCTGTCATTTCTCCTGGATGATTCATAGACAACACCAGACAGATGTGGATGGTTGCACTCCCAGATAAGGGCAAGGCCAGCCCTTTCACTAAACAAAGAAGTGGTATAAAAGCTTGAAATTGGTAATATTTTTATGTGAAATTTAGTTTTTTCCCAATCTAATCTATTCTTTTGTTATGACATGAACTCCATTCTTGATTTCGTACTAGGCCATCCCTATTGGTTTCTCATAACCTCATTTGGAAGCTTAAAAATAATGGACTTTTTTTTTTTCATATCTTTTATAACAATCTTAATCCTTCTCTAAGCAATGTGACCTAGAAGAAGGGTCACAATAAGGGCAAAAATGTTAAAGATTTATGTTTTGTTTTTGTTTTAAAGATTTATTTTTTAATTTTTTTGTCAGAGAGAGAGAGAGAGAGAACAAATGAGCACAGGGAGACAGAGTGGCAGGCAGAGGCAGAGGGAGAAGCAGGCTCCCTGCCGAGCAAGGAGCCCGATGTGGGACTTGATCCCAGGATGCTGGGATCATGACCTGAGCCGAAGGCAGCTGCTTAACCAACTGAGCCACCCAGGTGTCCCTAAAGATTTATGTTTTAAGAGACTATTAAGATGAAATAACTGACCCTACTATAGATTCTTTTTTTTTTTTTATTTGACAGACAAAGATCACAAGTAGGCAGAGAGGCAGGCAGAGAGAGAGAGAAGGAAGCAGGCCCCCCAGCAAGCAGAGAGCCCGATGTGGGGCTCCATCCCAGGACCCTGGGATCATGACCTGAGCCGAAGGCAGAGGCTTTAACCCACTGAGCCACCCAGGTGCCCCCCTACTATAGATTCTTAACAAGAATCTCTGCTCCTCAGAACATCATCTTCCCCAAACCATGGAAGGTGGAATAATGATGCCCAAATATGAAACCTTAAAATATAGTTTTTCTTTTGTTTTACCAATAGATACAGTTGTACCTTTAACCCAGTTCCATGCTCTCAAATAATTTCTTCAGGTTATTAAACATTACCAACCCCCAATTTTACTCTTTTTCTTCTAGTGCAAGTCAACACACCAGAATTCTCTTAAAAATATATGGAAGGCCAGATATGGGATGTAGGGGAGCAAATTTTACCACCCTAAGATATGTCTCTTTGCAATATGGATAATTTTAAGTTGCCTAATTTTAAGAAACTGCAAACAGGAGAAGCTCTAAAAATGGAGTATATATAATAGGAGGTACTTAAAATAACTGTTGATTGACAAATTATAGATATTATAATGGTTACTAAAATTATTTTTTTTCATTTTTTGGCTAAAACCTTAAAGGTTGAAAACAAAACACTGGTAGTGAGTATTTTCATTTTTTTTTTTTTGGTGAGGTGTAAGACTATTTTTTTAGAACTTCCATCAAAAGATGGTTGGAACCTATAAGGTGCCACAGATTGCATTTGAATGGAAGTAAAGTTAAAAATATGTCTTTTTAAAAATGTTTTTATTTAAATTAAATTTATTAACATGTAGTGTATTATTAGTTTCAGAGGTAGAATTTAGTGATTCATCCGTTGCATATAACACCCAGTGCTCATTCTATCAAGTGCCTTCCTTAATGCTCATCACCCAATTACCCCATCCCCCCACCCACCTCCCCTCCAACAACTTTCAGTTTGTTTCCTATAATTAAGGGTCTCTTATGGTTTGTCTCCCTGATTTTGTCTTATTTTATTTTTCCTTCCCTTCCCCTATGCTCATCTGTTTTGTTTTTTTAAATTCCGTAGATGAGGGGCACCTGGGTGGCTCAGTGGGTTGGGCCTCTGCCTTTGGCTCAGGTCATGATCTCAGGGTCCTGAGATCGAGCCCCGCACAGGGCTCTCTGCTCAGCGGGGAGCCTGCTTCCTTCTCTTTCTCTGCCTGCTTCTCTGCCTACTTGTGATCTCTGTCTATCAAGTAAATTAAAAAGGTAAAATTAAAAAAAAATAAATTCCGTAGATGAGTGAAATCACATATATGTCTTCCTCTGACTTATTTTGCTTAGCATAACTATGCCTTTTCTGCTGACATCTTAGGAGTCTCCCTCAGTTGGCCTTGCAATTACAATATGAAATCTTTTTTTCCATTATTTGCATGATACTATTTCATTTGACAGATTTGGAAACTAAGGGTTTAAAAGGTTAAATAACTTGCAAATTTCCAAAATAATAATTATAAGTATGATAGCCATAAGGTTCTGCTGTGCACATTACTATTCAAAGAAGACTTATGTCTTTTTTATAATCTTGTACTTTTTTCTTACAATGCATTTGTTAAAGCAAGATAAATGCTTTTAATAATGTTTAGTAACTGAATGATGCTACTGTAACCTGAGAGCTGAGGCTAAATGGATTATTTTGTGATATATCCACTGAACCTGAGCACAAGTGCCCTCAGACATTGATAAAAAGAGGTTTATATTTTATATAATAGATAACATACATAGGACACATATACTGCTTATAATAAATTTATGGAATTTATCACAGGGACACCCAAGCCTGTTAAGACCTACTAAATATAACTTTAAAGTAATGTTAATTCAGAGAGGGGGGAAAAGTATGCATCATCTGTCGACAATCTGATAGCCAGTGATATGTGTAACCAATTGTTCTTATTTACATTAATTTGCATTGTGAAAAGCAATTTTACAGTTTCAGTCAGACTTAATAGGCAATTTGCAGCTGAGTGCCTAATGGCATAGTTACTTAAGTCTGCCCCAGGGGGGCTTTCTAGAACTGATATGAGACTAAACCTTTTAAATGTTCAATTGAACATCTTCAAAAGTCAAAAAGTCTTTAGCTATTAGACCCAGTTTGCATTTGCTTTGTCATATTCAGTGCTGCTGCTAAAGACTACCTTGTATTCAAAGAAGATTTCTCTCTGTAGGCAAGAGATTAGATTCTACAAAATATTGTAGCACACACCAGATGAGTTTTCTTCAAGACAATAATTAAAATGATACAGACACCAGGTAGGTCCCAAACATAGGAAACAGACTTTTGGTTCATAAGAATGAAAACTTTTTTCCCCCTTGAATAAGGTATATGCTCATATGCTTAAAGCTATATTTCCTCTCAAACTCAAGAAAATAAATGTTTTGCAGAAATAACTTTATATTTCCACATGTTGCTTACAACGTGTTTTCAGCACTCTACCTTGTTTACTCATTTTTATAAGTCTTCTTTTATGGTTTGTCTTCTTTTGTTCTTATTGAGTGTACCAAATTTCCTGGCACATAGTAGGCATTCAGCAAATATTTATTAGAGTTTATAATTACTAAGAGTTAAAACAGGTATTATGCCAAGGCAATGTTTGAAAGGATAGGAATTTCAGTTAAATATGGACTGTATTTACACTCTATGATAGTAAATTGACTTAACTGATGCTTTATACTCAATGGGGAAGAGCATATCCACTGGAAGACAGTATATTGTGTACTCTTTGCAGCTGTCGGGATATTGTAAATGACTGAGGTCAGTGGGCCCAGTTGAATGCAAGTCTTTCTGTGATCAGCTCTTCTGTGGTGAGCAAAAGCAAGAGAACTTGATAGATAAAGCTGGCACCAATTTTTAAAAATATTTCACTAGAAATCTATATAATATTTCCAGATAATTCTCATAAATGGGCTGGGCAACTTGTATTGGTTTAGTCTACACAGTACTATTAATACAGAACACTCATGGGAGAGAGAGGAGGGAATCCTGGGTTTGAGTAGGATTCACTGGCAAAAATATTGAAATGTTTCAAAGAGTAGATGCTATCTTATCTGAAAAGTATTCCTTTATATTTCATGAAAGATGGAGAGAATGCTAAGTGGCTAGATTTGTCTTTGGCTACACAGTTCCTAGTAAACTTCTAGGAGCACATGCTGCTTGGGGTTCTCACTTTGGGGTACAGGTTTCAGCATACCTCTAGAAGTAACAGTGAAAAAAAAATTATTTATTTATTTGTTAGAGAGAGAGAGAGCACGAGCACAGGCAGACAGAGAGGCAGGCAGAGGCAGAGAGAGAAGCAGGCTCCCTGCCGAGCAAGGAGCCTGATGTGGGACTCGATCCCAGGATGCTGGGATCATGACCTGAGCCGAAGGCAGCTGCTTCACCAACTGAGCCACTGAGGCGTCCCTGAAAAATTTTTTTTTTCAAAATTTCTCATCAATGCCACAGTTCTCCCAACTCAAGAAATTGAGAGTATGAAATAGGTAGTATATAAGGTTTAAAAATAAATTTCTGATTTAGAAGTTATAGGTAAGAGTTCACATTTTGCCACTGTGGAGAAATTAATCTTGATAAAGTCACATTCATTGATCAACTTGCAAATGAGGGTATTAGCATCATTTCATGAGGACAAATCTAGATTAAATGAGACTTACACCATAGCCTTGGTGAACAATAAAAAGCAAGATGCACTCCTTTTTCCAGTAGCTAGCACATTGGGGTAAAATCTGTGCTTTTTAACTGTTTGTTAAATAAATGAATAAAAGAAAAGACAGAAGAAAGAGGAGTATTTCCCCCTTGTGCTTTACATAAATACGGACAGATCACTGTGGCCTCAGAAGGTGTGTGAGATGTCAGTTTACAGAGTAAGGCTTGTGGAGGTAGGAAGAGATGGAGATTTTGAGGAGCAGGCAGGAATTGCTTCAGGAATAGTGCAGGGATAGTCCTGGAGTTATGGGTAAGATAGCAGTCCTAAGAAGCATTTTTATAAATAACCCATTACATACTTTTATAGTTGTTCTACATGTTTCACTCAACGGATTTTAAGAATACTTACACATATATAGAATTTTGAATTGGGGTCTGTTAATTCATCAAGAGAACAATGAAGAGTCTCATTTTTTCCTCTGAATAATGCTCATAGATATAAGTTCTTGCTGGCACATAAAAGTGATTGTGTGGTCACTTAAAATGAGTCACAGCATGACTAAATGTGTAGGTTCAGTAGAGACTTGGCCCTGAACCTGCTCTTGGAATATCTTCTGGTCCTCCTTGGAGTCTAAATGTGCTCTGAGTGGGCCTTCATCTTTAATTAACAGCACTACTCCCAAGAAGGGCATTTGTTCTACATCCTAAGCACCCATAGACCATCAAAGCATTTTTGCTTCCCAGTATTTTCCTCTAGATGTGTTTTTAAACTCTTTGTTTCTGAATAAGATGACTATTCTAGTTTTTCAGAACACAGTAATGACACAACTAGAGATTTGGATAAAAGCAGCTTTGTTAGGAATCCCTTGGTTCCTTTTTTTGGAGAAGAGGAAGGTGGAAAACTTAAGGGATATCACTGTTAGAAGACATGGGTTTGAATCCACCTTTGTCATTGTGTCATGGTCTGATGGTAGTTTCATAATTCATAGAATATGTTAGAATGCATGTACATCATGTTTAATACACATCAATTTTATTCCTTGAGGTCAAAGGAATTTTAGAGAGAAGGAGGAATAGTTTAAAATTAAGTTCAACTAATATAACAGGAACACAATAGATGAAAAGTGAATTTCAATAGTAGTAGTGGAAAAAGTTCTCTTATTTTTGTATATAAGTCATCTTTAAATTAAATAGTCTGATGAAGTCAAGGAACTTTTGTGGTTCTCTCCTTAGCTCTTCAGATGTACTTCCCAGATCAGTAACAGCAGAATCAGCCCAAAAGACTGTTAGAAATGCAGAATCTTGGGTCCTGTCCCAGATCAGTTGAAATAGGACGTGGATCTTAATAAGATCCCTATAGGATTTATAGATAAAGTTTTCCAACTCCTACTGTAGACTAACCTCTTTTACTTTACAGGTAAGGAAATTGAGACCTAGAGAAGTTAAACCACAGCCTGAAGGTCATGGCCAGTTAGTACTTGTAGACCCAGCCAGGATCCAGATGTTTCTTCTTTTACATCTATGAACATTCCAATGAGTGTGCCCTTTACCTCTGTTGTGTTTCATTGGCCTATATCAGAAGTCACTGAACAGGGTAGGGACTGGAAGACAATATAGAGACAACTTAATCCTTTGGAACATGAGAAAGGGTTTTGCTGTTCCAATCAGCTAGGACACATTGCTCCAGAGGGAATGAGTAACAAGCCCAAACAGTAGGTGACAGAGAGATTTAAGGCAAGCACGGATTGTAGCCAGGTAAAACCTCCATGGATATGGAGTTCAATACAGAGCTCCGTTCACTGGGTGAAGAAATAGCAAATCTCTCAAAGAGGTCTGCAGTGATTGGCAATGCTTGGCCTGCCTGGTATTTCAGTGAGAGAAATTAGGGATTTTAGTATGAGCCTGCATAGCTCAACCTTCTTCCTCCTGAATGATTAGTGAGTAGTGTGGGACTGCTTGCTTTAAATGCTTTAATAGAATGAAATCAGGGATGTCATCCCTCTTTTTTAAATGCTGATATCCATAGAGAGATGTAAATCTAATATTTTGACATGTTGAAATTAACAGCTACAATGGTTATTCACTGGTTATTTGCATATGACTATTTCATGTCCTGGGACCTTTTAAAAAGCTCAAAATATTTCCTGAGGAAAATTAGAAAGCTGAGGAAATGGAATTTAGGAAACTGATGAGTTTACCTCTGTGCTTTAGTGCTTTTTACTGTAGAACGAGAGAACTGACTTACAAAAAATGGTTTTGCCTTTACTTGTCCTACATTCATTCATTAATTCACTCATTTATTTTTATTTCCGTTTTTATCCACAGGATTTTAGGCAATTTCCAAGGATAAATTCATAGGAAGATAATGAAATAATTAAGGAATTAGGGTCATAAAGAAAAATGAAGATGGCAGAATAAAATAAAGCAGGGATGAGGCAATCCCCAAAATGTTAATTATAAAATATTGCATGTTTAATAAGGCTGAGCTAACAATGTGTTTTCCAGCTCCGTGTAACCATAAAAAAATAAGGATTTATGGTGCCTGTATCAAAGAAGATACTCTAACCTGAAAACAGCTTTTCTTGATCCTGTGGTTAAAATACTCTAATTTTTTTCTTTTTTCTATAAGAGAAGCACTTTGAGATCGTGTCTTATCCTCTGTCATACAACTCTCTGAATAAGCAGGTTTAAAGTAACTAATCTTTATTTTTAAATTCACCATAAAATAAAATTAAAATGTGAAATTCATGTACTGAGTGAATGTTATTACTAAAATAATGATACAACAGTTTTTGAAGTGCTAGGAATTTTAATTGGTGCAGGTAGATCTTTCATTACTAGACACAAAATAAATTTAATTTATAAATTTGCTATAAGGAACATTTGATACACAGTAAGCAGTTTGTATAAGAGGAAAAGATATGCAGAATATCCACATGGTGATGACAGAAACAAGCATAAACTAATGTGTCAGACCTAACCACCTAAGCAGTGTGAACATATATTCTACAGTGCACTTAGGTGACATGCCACCATTAATTGGCTAGTTGGTTTTCACATGCTGTCAATTAATCTTTAAAACCATTAAGGCCTGGCATGGCACTGGAGGAGAGCAATCACAGTAATCTTTCAAACTGGGAAACAAAGATTATTCTACTAATTAGTATCTTCTCTTTGCTGAAAGAAATTGAAATCTATGTTGGCATAAGCATGCAACTTTCAACAATTCTCCAAAGGCTTCCTTTCAATTATTTTTAAAAATATTTCCCTTTCTCTTTTATATTTTCCTGTTCACTGATATTTTCTTATATCTCAGTGTTGCTTGTTTATTTCTAGTGCAAAACATGGGATTTTTTTTTTTTTT
>ML093461.1:67133-106184 GCA_003697995.1 Taxidea taxus jeffersonii | reverse complement strand
AAAAAAAAAAAAAAAAGACATATGTTCCAAAAAATGTAAAGAAAAAAAAAAGTTGGGATGTGCTTGAAGCCTCAGGTAAGGGAGTTAGTCTTAAAGGAAAGGCAATTAATCTTTAAAATCCAAAAGGTAAAAGCAGTATTACAGTATTGGTTTTTATACAACTGATACTCTTCTGCAAAGATGCATATATATATCATGGGTTTTTTTTAAGACATCAAATCATTAGGGAAATAAATCTGATGTTGCATTTTCTTAAAGCAGAGTTTCACCTATACTGTATTTTTCTAACAGTCAAAAAATTAAGAAAGGACTAACTTTGCTTTTTGTAAGAATGAAAACCAGCAATATGTAGCTTTAAAAGAAAATGCATGTTTTCTTACAGCACCTATCACTCCTGTTCTTTTGTAAGAGTTATGTATGTAGTAAATTACCTCTCCTTTAAGTGAAGCTCAAACGAATATTACCAGCACTCTCTTAGTAGCTCTGAAAGCTCCCATGGCAAGAATTCTAATTCGTCTGTTTATCTGCCTTGCACAGAGTTGGTGATGTCCGATGAATAAATACTGACACACGATAGCCAAGTTAAAAAAAAAAAAACCTGTCCTTGCAAAACAACTGCCATCTGATAATGTAGGAAAAATATTTTATCAGATACATAACTCCAGCATCACTTTTGCAGTGTCAGAGCTTGCTTAAGTAGCAACAAATTGTTACAAAGCATCTAAAAAAAGCAAAAATAAGTAAGAATGTTTAATGGATATCGCTTATAAACATCAAGATTCTACACAGCTCATTTCAACAGGACACTGCCTCTATTTAAGGTATATGAGAAATAAAAATCCAAAGCACTAGGCTGATGATCAACTAGTTAAAAATACACATTTGGATATGCTGAAGATATTTATAAAGCCAACAGGGATACTATTAATATATTGAAATTCACTGGCCAGCGCTGGATTCTACCATTAATCTTCTACTACTATTCAAGAGAAGCCAAGAAGTTAAGGCTTCTCATATCACTTGCTTTAAAGAAGTCAAGAAGTCACCCACACTAGCATACACAACCCAACTACAAAAAGTAGTTCAGCTCTCCATATGGTAATGTTTAGCTATCTCTCACCTTTCCGAGAAAGTCACATTTACTTTTTCAACGATCTTCCATAGGCCCCATTTAAGCAGGCCAACAGTATTACCAAGTAACAGGAGTTCAAAAAAGTCGTAACAGTTAACTCTGCCCTCCCACAGATCTCAAGTTGGGTGTAGATTTCACAAGCCCTGAAAGCTACACACTGCCACTGTCAAAACCAGAAGCAGCATCGTCACCCTGTCGTGCCCATCAACAACTGTTACAGAATTTTTTCTTTGAAATTATCTTGGCTCGACATGTTAAATAAGTACTTAAAAAGCCACCTTCTCCCCCAAAGCTGGACCTGATTCCTTGAGTCCGCTCCTTTATTCGTCCGGCCCCACAAACCTGAGAGGGGCGGTCTCGGCTCCCCCTCCCCCGGCCCCTAGATCCAGTTGGGTCTCCCAACTGCTCGCCGCACCCACCGTACAGCCCCCACCACACACCTCCTCCTGCCCCCACAGCCGGGCCCGCACACGAGCTGGGCCCGCAGCCGACCCCACGCCCGGGCCTGCACTGCCTCGAGCGGACACAGGCCTCGGGCCTAGCCTCCGCCGCTGGCCCCTCACCTCTTTCGGGACCAGTTGGTTCTCCTCGCCCGGCACCATGGCTCAGACTCCGGCCGCTCCTCTCCGCCCTGCCGGGGGAGGGGGCAGGGTGGTGGCGGCTCTCTGTCTCAGGAGAGAACGGCAGCGGCAGTCATCCTCTCCACCGCCTGCGCTCCGGCAACCGCGGAGGCCTCAGCCTGGGCCTCAGACACCAGCGCGCAGACACGGACCCACCGCCGCTCAGCCGCCGCCGCCGCCGCCGCCGCCGTCGCCTTCGTCGTCGGCCCCTCCCCCAGCCCGCTGCAATCAATGGAAAAATGGCGGCGGCCGCTCTCGCGAGAATTCGAGCCGTCGGGCTCCGAGCCCGGCGCTAGGCGCCCAAGGTGTCGAGGCAGCTGTTGCTCGCGTCTAATTACCTCAGCTCTTACTAAGCCCCGGGATGTACAAAATTGGGTGAGCGGCCATGCAAACAAACGCCTTTCACGGGAGGGATTCTGGACCGTCCATTTCGGACTCCCTCTGCCGGCAGGGAAAGGACCAGGCCTCATACCCCTCCAAGCCTTCTTGGGCTCTTCGGACTCTGCCCACCAGGGAAAGACTGGAGCGAAAGCTCCTTTTCTGACCTCTCCGCCAACCAGCACTGCCCTCCCTTCCCGTTAGAAAAGCGTCTTAACTCCATCTCCTCTTCGCAAAGCCCTCGCCTCTCCTGGAAGAGAAAGCGTCACGGGCGGTCTCCCGGCCTCCGCCCTCGGACGCGGCCCCAACCAGAGGGAACTGTGTTTTCTTTTTTCCCCCCTCTCCCTGCACTCCTGACAGCCCGGCTCCAGGGACCTCAAAGCCATCTCCTGCGAGGGGAGGCGGCAGACCTCGCCTCGGAGAAACGGTGTCATCCCCCGCCCCCCCAGCAACTCTCTCTCTCTCTCTCAATCTCTCCATTAGAGCGGCACTCTCTTGTCCCCTTTATGGGAACTTCCTCCTCCAACAGGTTCCAGCCTGGGACTGAGGTCGCTTCTGAGAGTAGGGCTGCAGTTTGAGCTGTACCAAACTCCTTAAGAATGTTTTGAGAATACTTAAATCTCTGACTGTAAGCATTGTGCTGTTTTATACGAAACAAATTACGCAATAGTTATTTTTCCAAATCTCACTCATTTAACCTTCCCTTATGAAGACTCGGTCGGGTGCCCCTTCTGAAGACTTCCGTGGGTACAGTGATTTCACAGCATGCTGAGATAAAATTCCTAACAGCCACAGTATCACCTACCTGTCCTTGTGCTCTCCAAACTTTTTCTGATTGCACGCCCCTAGTACCAAAAGAAAACAAAAACAAAATACAACTCTGTACGTCTATGTACTTAATGTAAGTTGTATAGGTGTCTTGCTACTTGTGACAGAAAACATTTTTTAAAACGTAAAAAGGATAAGCTAAAAAAATAAACATTTTAAAGTAACTAAGAGTTATTTTTTATATTAATGGTATAAAGAATTATTACTCTCACTAAAAATATTTAGTGAAAGAAATATGATTGACTAGGTTTCAGTGGTTTTTAAAATCTTTAAAACTTTGCAAAGCAGTTGCTAAATTGTCTGATTCAACGTTCAGGTTATTTCTGTACCTCATTTTAATAGCTGTCATAAGCTGAAAAAGATAATTCACAAAGATATTTAGATCCTAATGGAAGAAGTACATCTTTGGCTGCTCTTACTAATGCAAGAATCCATTTTTATCTCTTCCATCCACCAATCATGAAAAGTTTTTATTGAAATTCAACTACTTACTTTCTATCTGCCCTGAAGTCAGCCAGAAAATGCTGCATTTTTATATTTTTAACAAATGGGTTCAGAACTCTTTGGATGCATTGCTTGGAAGAGTTTTCAGTAACTTGAAAAATTCTGCCTTCAAGTTTTAGTGCACATGTGTAAGTATTTTTAGGGCACTGATCTTGTCTTTATTTAAAATTTTGGTATTTTGTTCATAGATTTTTGAATTAATTTTGAATCTTTAAAATATGGTATTAAGATATTCTTTATCTTGATTACTGAGTTTGGCTGCCCCCTTAAATTTAGCACCCAAGGTTAACGCCTCACTTACCTTACCATTGTCTCAGCCTTAGGTAGCACACAAACATCATTTTTGCATCAAAATCCCATAATAGAAATATTTCCAAATCTCTGATTTCAAAGTGTTATCCCCACTACTTAATAAGATGGTTCCTGCACAGCTCATGCTAGAAGTAGACTCTCACCTCTTATCACCTCTTCACTTGTTTGCATTACTATCTCTAACTCATGTTTTCTTTCCAGAAATCTTTTAGCTATTTTCATTTCAGTAAGGGGTCCATATAATGAAATAATAATGTAACTGGTAAATCTACTTAGCCCAGCACACATAAACTGGAATAAATTACATTATATTAAAGTGAAAGAAAATGAAGAAATCCCTGAGTTGTTCCCCACATTGCATAACTCACACTTTTCACTCATAAATAGTGAGATGCCAGTGTCAATCTGTACGTTAAATATTGGCAAGACTTGGTGTTTTTCTATTTTTAGATAAAAATAAATTTTTTAAGTTTCCAATATTTTTTCCCATATTCCACCTTTTCTGATTATATTCTTTGGAAGCCATTGGTATGGCTGTACTAAAGCTTCATAGATTTGTTGTTCTGCAATAAATATTTGTGGAATAAGTATATGAATCAATGAATTGATTAATAAATAAATGAGCAAATATTGATGTAAGGCCACTTTTCCTAGTAAATTAAGTTACTGATATTACATGCATATGCATTTATTTTGTATATGGATTTTATGTCTTCAGCCCTGACTTCTCCTGTGGATGCCAAACTTAACATCTACCTTTGTGATGACCTGAAACATTTCAAACTTAATTTGATCCAAACAGATCATTTTTTTTATTTCTGAGCCTCCCCATCTTCCTTCCGCAACATATGCTCTGCCAGTTCTCTCCATCTCAATAAATTGCACTATCATCAATTCAGTTTATCCAGCTGAAAACTTGCGAATCTTTTTTTTTTAAGATTTTATTTATTTATTTGATACACAGAGAGAGAGAGTACAAGATGGGCAGTAGCAGGCAGAAGGAGAGGGAGAAGCAGGCTCCCCACAGAGCAGAGGGAGCCCAATGTGGGGCTCCATTCCAGGACCCCGGGATCATGACCTGAGCCAAAGGCTGTCATTTAACCGACTGAGCCACCCAGGTACCCAAAACTTGAGAATCTTTATCTCACATTCAATCCATTACTAAGTGCTGTCACTTCATCTTCTGAAACATATCCCAATCCAACCAGTTCTCTTTATATCCACTACTTTCCAATCATCATCTTTTCTTGCCCAGACTACTGCGATTATCTCCTAACAGGGCTCCTAGCTACTACTCTTATCCCCCAAATTTCATACTCTGCAAAGCATCCAGAGTGAGCCTTTTAAAGTATATAAGATTATATATAATTCTTAGTTAAAATCTTATCTTAGTTAAAACCTTGCAAAGATTTTCTGTCCCATTCAGCGTAACATCCATATTCCTTGCCATTGCCTACAAAGTCCAGTGCAAGCTACCCCTGGCCACTTTGTTCATCTCATCTACCCCTCTTCCTCTGATACTAATGACCTAGTCACTCTGCCCTTATTGAAGCTTTTTAAATACATTAAGTTTACTTTGTGCTACAAAGCCTTTGCACTAGTTACCCCTTTGCCTAAATGTTCTTCTCCCAAATCTTTGCTCTTAACTAGTTCTATCTTGTCATTCAGGCCTTTCAAATGTTTCCTCCTTGAAGAGGCCTTTCACAACCATTCACTCTTGGCTGGTTGTCCTTAATTTACCCTCTGTGCCTGAAATAGTATCTAGTACATAGTAGGTGCTTAAGAAATTTTTGTTGAATTAATCACCTTTTTTAGGTGAGATTCACATTTTTAAAAATTGCCAGGACTGGAGTAGGTCAAAAGCTTGTTGCTTTTCCTTATACATTTTTTTAGATTATTTTTTTTTTATCCCTTCACTTTAAAATGTTCATAATATAACCCCAGTCAAAACTTGAAAAAACATCAGGAAAACCCAGGTGGGGGGACATTATACAGGATACCTGGCTAGTATTTTTCAACATAAGCTCAAGAAGAACAATGAAGGGAGACGCCTGGGTGGCTCAGTTGGTTAAGCAGCTGTCTTTGGCTCAGGTCATGATCCCAGTGTCCTGGGATCGAGTCCCACATTGGGCTCCTTGCTCAGCAGGGAGCCTGCTTCTTCCCTCTGCCTCTGCCTGCCTCTCTGTCTGCCTGTGCTCGCTCTCTCTCTAACAAATAAATAAATAAATAATCTTTAAAAAAAAAAAAAAAGGAAGAAGAAGAACAATGAAGGATTGAGAAGCTGTTACAGACCAGAGGAGACTGGGGAGACATGACAACTAAATGCAGCGTGGTACCCTGGATTGGATTCTGGAACAGAAAGAAAACACTAATGAAAACACTGGGAAAATCCAAATAAAGTTGGTCATTTGGTTAACAATAATGTTCCAATGTCAGTTTCTCAGTTTTGATAAATGTGCAATGATAATGTACACTGGCAATGTAATGGGGAAACAGGGGGGGGGTACATGTAGACCCTCAGGGTTTTTTTTTAGCAACTTTTCTGCAAATCTAAAATTTCTCCAAAATAAAAAGTGTATTTCGAAATGTCCAAGGGGTGCCTGGGTGGCTCAATCAGTTGAACATCCTACTCTTGATTTCAGCTCAGGTCATGATCTCAGGGTCCTGAGATTGAGCCCCACATCAGGGTCCATGCTCAGGGCAGAGTTTGCTTGTCTCTCTCCATCCCCATTTCTCTCATGCTTTCTCTCTTGTGCAAATAAATAAATAAGATCTTTAGAAATGTGTTTCAAAATCTTAAGACATTTCTTTCTTTCTTACATTTCAAAAAAATTATATTTCACAAAACATTTCTATATTTTAAACAATTTTTTAAAGCCATATAGTCAGGGGCACCTGGGTGGCTCAGTGGGTTAAAGCCTCTGCCTTCTGCTCAGGTCATGATCCCAGGATCCTGGGATTGAGCCCCGCATGGGGCTGTCTGCTCGGCAGGAAGCCTGCTTCCCCATTCTCTCTGCCTGTCTCTCTGCCTACTTGTGATCTCTGTCTGTGAAATAAATAAATAAGATCTTTAAAAAAAAAGCCATATAGTCAAAGTCATATTGTATAATTTAAGAGCTAGTGATAATGTTCACCACTATAACTGTAACTATCAATAATACTGTTAAATGTATTCCATAAATGTGAATAGATATTTTCACTGTGACTGAGTTTTAATAAAGTTAAAAAGATCTTTAGTCAGTGTGATATGGACTTGGACCCCTGTTTTGAGATCTAAGCTCAGACACTTTTTCCACATAAGACTTCCCTAAATCTTTTTTTCTCAACTAGAAAATGGGGACAATAAAGTGGACCTTTAGCATTTACCAACTTAATATTTGGAGTTTTGACCAGAAAAGTCCATGATATGTACAACTGTCCATAATTGTGCTAGAGAGGAAGTTTAAATTTTGCACAATATCCAGAGTATAGGAAACTAGAAAGCTGAGTGGTTGAAAGAATGAGAATTGCTTACCTGATATTGAATCCTACCTCTGTTATTATTAACTATGTGGTCTTCCTTGAACAGATTTCTTAAATTCACTAAGCTTCAATTTTCTTATCTGTAAATGAAGATAAAATAGCCCAGCTTTGTGAGGTTTTTTATACAGCAAAGAAAAAAATGATAATCATAAAACTATAACAGCTAAGGTATGTGTATATATATGTATATATTCAGCCTTGTTCTAGGAGTTTTACACATATTATTTCATTCAATCCTTTCAAATTTTTATGTATAACTACGACTATTATCCCCATCTTACAAGTGAAGAACTTGATACAGAGCTACTGAAGCATGCAGCACACTGTCCAGCACGGACAAAACAATCAATATATACTAGCTATAATTATCCCAGCACTTGACTTAGCTCCATGAGGGATCATGCAGCCCTGACAATGCCTGGCATATAGTAGGTGCTTTTAAATATTTGTGGAATAAATTAATATAAATAAACCAGTCATTTAGCTACAGGATAAGTCTTTTTTATTTTTTCATATTAAACGACAGAGATCACAAGTAGGCAGAGAGTCAGGCAGAGAGAGAGGAAGGGAAGCAGGCTCCCTGCGGAGCAGAGAGCCCCATGCGGGGCTCCAGCCTGCCGAGCAGAGAGCCCCATGTGAGGCTCAATCCCAGGACCCTGGGATCATGACCTGAGCTGAAGGCAGAGGCTTTAACCCACTGAGCCACCCAGGCACCCCAGGATAAATCTTGTTAATCACCCAGCAACTGTACTTTGACATAGTTTCTTCATTGCCTACTCTTCTCCACTTAGGTAGTATTCCCATGAAAATGTCTAAAATGTTCTTTTTTTTTTTTTTTAAAGAACTCTGAAACAAAATTTAACTATTAACAATGAGATTGAAGAAATGAAGAACGTGATGGATCTTTGCCATGAGATAGTCCATTTGATTGAGTCAGACAGTGGAATGTAAATTAGTCAAAGGCTTATATTTGTGATGGAAATGACCTCATCAACAAAGAAGCAAGAACAAAACAATTTGGGAAACTATATTCAGTGAGTGCTTCCACCACTGGGATAAAATAAAAATTGGCATCAGCTAAGTAGAAAACCTAGTAAACACTAAAAAAAGATGACTAACTTTGGTGTAAAGATAAGAATAGGAAGCACCATGCTCAAGAAAATGTAACCTAGAAGAAACCGAGGAACATATACATGTATTTCTATGAAGCATTTAATGAGGATGTTAGTGGAGCTCTCAACCCACTTTGGCCTCAAAGAAAGATTGGTTCAAGAACCTGACATAGCATTTTCTATTGACATAAACTATAAATAAATAAATAACAAATCATTGCCATGGAAGTGCATTTCACCTCTTTCTGAGCTGAAGAAGTTTGTGAAATAAAGGGTTTATGGGTCAGTATGTTCAACAGCATAAAAAGAAGCTCACACCAAAAGAAACCTGCCTTGCAAATATATCAAAGGAAGACACACAAATATCAGAGTTTAACGCAATCAAAGACAAACTGATCATGATTTATCCTAGCTTTTTCTAGGTTTCTGCAAACACTTCAATGTCAAGTTCCAAAATAAGGAAGAATCCAATAAAACAAAGTTAGAGTCATGGTGCTAATCTTTTGAAATGATTTCATAAGATCTTTGTAATAGAGTAGTACTTATAAAGTTGTGTCTGAAGACATCTCAATATTCCTTGAGAATATCAATTGTTCTTTGTAATAATTACTTTACAAAATTATGACGATTAGAAATAATATATACAGAGGTGAATATTTTACAATAATATTGTCACGGAACAAAAATAAAACCCAGAGTGTAAAAGGAAATATGGTAATTTAATTTTTTCAACTTGTGTGTAGTAAAATATTGATGTAAATAAAGTCAAAAGACAAAATATCAGCTAGAAGAATATTTGCAACAAATATAACAAATGGCTAATTTACTTAGTATAAAAGAGCTCTCATAAGTCAATAAGGAAAAAATGAACAATTTCTGCATAAAGGAGAAAAATTGGTACCTCATACAAAAATGAAATACAAATTGCCAATAAACATTTGAAAAGATCCTCTACTTTATTCATTATTAAAGAACTCCAGGGACGCCTGGGTGGCTCAGTTGGTTAAGCGGCTGCCTTCGGCTCAGGTCATGATCCCAGCGTCCTGGGATCGAGTCCCACGTCGGGCTCCTTGCTCTGCAGGGAGCCTGCTTCTCCCTCTGCCTCTGCCTGCCTCTCTGTCTGCCTGTGCTCGCTTGCTCTCTCTCTAACAACTAAATAAAATCTTAAAAAAAAAAATAAAGAAAGAACTCCAAATGCAAAAAAAAAACAAAACAGGGACGCCTGGGTGGCTCAGTTGGTTAAGCAGCTGCCTTCGGCTCAGGTCATGATCCCAGTGTCCTGGGATCGAGTCCCACATTGGGCTCCTTGCTCGGCAGGGAGCCTGTTTCTCCCTCTGCTTCTGCCTGTGCTTGCTTGCTCTCTCTCCCTCTCTCTCTGTCAAATAAATAAATAAAATCTTGAAAAAAAAAACCCAAAATGTCATTTTCACTCTCAGATCAACAAGATTTATGGGGAAATAAGAACTCATTTAAATGTTGTGTAATATGAATTAGTGTAAACTTCTCTGAAGGCAATATGGTAATATGCACATCAAAATTATACACAAAATGTACACATCTTTCAACCCAGCAGTTCTATTTCTAAGATTATCCTATCGTACAAATGAGCAAAGATACTGCAGACCTCAGACCACCACAATAAAGTGAACCTCTCAATAAAGTAAGTGAAATGGATTTTTGGGTTTCCTAGTGCATTTAAAAGTTTTGTTTACACTATATTGAAGTCTATTAAGTGTGCAATAGCATTATGTCCAAAACACTGATGTGCATGCCTTAATTAAAAAATACCTCATTGCTAAAAAATGCTAACCATCATCTGAACTTTCAGTGAGGCATAATCTTTTTGCTGCTGGAGGGTTTTGCCTCTATGTGGATGGCCGATCAGGGTGGTGGTTACAGAAGGTTGGGATGGCTGCGGCAGTTTGTTAGAATAAGGTTAACAGTGACGTTTGCCACACTGATTGACTCTTCCTTTCATGACTGATTTCTCTGTAGCATATGATGTTGTCTGATAGTATTTTACCCACAGTGAACTTTTCAAAATTCAAAATTCAAAACTTTTCAAAAAAAAAAAAACTTTTCAAGCCCTGCTTCTGCTTTATCAACTAAGTTTATGTAACATTCTAGATCCTCTGTTGCCATTTCAACAATTTTCACAGCCTCAGTGCCAGGAATAGATTCCACCTCAAGAAGCCCCCCCCCCTTTTTTCCCTTCTATGGAAGCAACCTCTTATTCATTAAAGTTTTATGCTAAGACTGTAACAATTCAGTCTCACCTTCAGGCTCCACTTCTAATTCTTCTTCTCTTCCTTTTCCACCAATCTGCAGTTATCTCCTCCACTGAAGTCCTGAACCCCTCAAAGTCATCCAGGAGGACAGAATCAGCTTCTCCCAAACTCCTGTTAATGTTGATATTTTGACTTCTTCCCATGAAACACAAACATTTAATGGCATCTAGAATGGTGAATCTTTTCCAAAAGTTTTCAGTTCTCTGCCCAGATCCATCAGAGGAATCACTATATAGCCTTATGAAATGTATTTATTAAACAAAGGGCTTGAAAGTTGAAATTACTCCTTGATCCAAGGGCTACAGAATGGATGTTGTGTTAGCAGGTGTGAAAACAATATTCATCTCACTGTACATCTCCATCAGAGCTCTTGGGTGACCAGGTGCATTGTCAATGAGCAGTAATGATTTGAAAGTAATTTTTTCTCTGAACAGTGGGCTTAAAATATTCAGTAGACCATGTGGTAGACAGATGTGCTGTCACCCAGGCTTCATTGTTCCATTTGCAGATCACGGGCAGAGTAGATTGAGCATAATTCCTGAGGGCCCCAGGATTTTCAGAATGGTCAGTTAGCATTGACTTCAATTCAAAGTCATCAGCTGCCTTAGCCCCTAACAAGAGAGTCAGTCTGCCCTTTGAAGCTTTGAGGCCAGGCATTGATTTCTCTCTAGCTTTCCTCTCCTCGAGAGCATCTTCTTCCAACAGAAGGCTGTTTCATCTGCCTTGAAAATTCTGTTTAATGTAGCCACGTTCATGACTAATCCGAGCCAGATCTTTGGGATAACTTGATGCAGATTCTGTATTAGCACTTGCTGCTTCACCTTACACATTAATATGACGGAGAGCACCTCTTTCCTTAAACCTCATGAATCAACCTCTGCTACCTTCAAACTTACCTTCTACAGCTTCCTCACCTCTCTCAGCCTTCGTAGAATTAAAGAGAGTTCACGCCTTGCTCTAGATTAGGCTTTGGCTTACAGGAATGGTATGATTAGTTTGATCTTCTACCCAGACCTCAAGAACTTTCTCCCTATCAGTAATAAGGCTCTTTCACTTTCTTATCATTCATGTGTTCACTGGAGTAACACTCTGAATTTCCTTCAAGGACTTTTCTTTGTATTCACAACTTGAGTAACTGTTGCAAGAGACCTAATTTTTGGCTTATCTTGACTTTCGACATGCCTTCCTCACTAACCTTAATTATTTCTGGCTTTTGATTTAAAGCGAGAGGCATGTGACACTTCCTTTCACTTGAGCCCTTAGAATCTATTGTATAGTTATTAATTGGCCTAATATCAATATTGATGTGTCTCGGGGAATATGGAAGCCGAGGGAATAGCTAGTTGGTGGAGCCATCAGAACACACAACATTTATCAATTAAATTCATTGTCTTATACGGGTATGGTTCATGGTGCCCCCCCATTACAATAGCAGCATCAAAGATCACTGATCACACATGGCCATAATTAATAAAATAATGAAAGAGTTTGAAATATTGCAAGAATTGCCAAGATCTGATGCAAAGACAGGAAGTGAGAAAACGCTGCTGAAAAAAAAATCGTGCCAATAGACTTCCTAGATACAGGGCTGTCATAGCCCTTTAGTTGGTAAGAACTTCAGATCCGTGAAGTGCGATAAAGCAAAGGGCAATAAAAAGAGGCATGCCTGTACACAAATCGGTGTTCATTACAGTATTGTTGCAATAACAAAAACTAGAAACAATATGAAAAATTTTCAACAGGATTATGTAAATTATGGTACACTTATGCCATATAACACTATGCAGAGACACTAGCAGAGAAGCTATTGAAATCTGAACAAAGTGCAGAGTTTAGTTAATACTAATGTACCAATATTAATTCTTATGGATGACAAATGTACCTTTGTCATGTAATGTGTTCATATTTCATGTCTCATATTACTTCTAAGTTCATATTACAACTTGGTCTAAGTCCAAAATTATTCCAGCGTGAAAAGTTTATTTAAAAATGATATAGGAAGAAAGAAAGCCTAAACCCAGCAGGAGAAGAGAAATAATAAAGATCAAAGCAGAAATCAATGAAATAGAAACCAAAAAAACAATAGAACAAATCAATGAAACTAGGAGCTGGTTCTTTGAAAGAATTAATAAGATTGATAAACCCCTGGCCAGACTTATCCAAAAGAAAAGAGAAAGGACCCAAATAAATAAAATCATGAATGAAAGAGGAGAGATCACAACCAACACCAAAGAAATACAAACAATCATAAGAACATATTATGAGCAACTTTATGCCAACAAATTCGACAATCTGGAAGAAATGGATGCTTTCCTAGAGACATATAAACTGCCAAAACTGAACGAGGAAGAAATAGAAAACCTGAATAGGCCCATAACCAGTAAGGAGATTGAAACAGTCATCAAAAATCTCCAAACAAACAAAAGCCCAGGGCCAGATGGCTTCCCAGGGGAATTCTACCAAACATTTAAAGAAGAATTCATTCCTATTCTCCTGAAACTGTTCCAAAAAATTGAAATGGAAGGAAAACTTCCAAACTCATTTTATGAGGCCAGCATCACCTTGATCCCCAAACCAGACAAGGATCCCATCAAAAAAGAGAATTACAGACCAATATCCTTGATGAACATAGATGCGAAAATTCTCACCAAAATACTAGCCAATAGGATCCAACAGTACATTAAAAGGATTATTCACCATGACCAAGTGGGATTTATTCCAGGGCAGCAGGGTTGGTTCAACATCCGCAAATCAATCAATGTGATACAGTACATTAACAAAAGAAAGAACAAGAACCATATGATACTCTCAATAGATGCTGAAAAAGCATTTGATAAAGTGCAACATCCCTTCCTAATCAAAACTCTTCAAAGTGTAGGGATAGAAGGCACATACCTCAATCTTATCAAAGCCATCTATGAAAAACCCACGGCAAGTATCATTCTCAATGGAGAAAAACTGAGAGCTTTTCCGTTAAGGTCAGGAACACGGCAGGGATGTCCACTATCACCACTGCTATTCAACATAGTACTAGAAGTCCTAGCCTCAGCAATCAGACAACAAAAAGAAATTAAAGGCATCCAAATCGACAAAGAAGAATTCAAACTATTGCTCTTTGCAGATGATATGATACTATATGTGGAAAACCCAAAAGGCTCCACTCCAAAGCTGCTAGAGCTTGTATAGGAATTCAGTAAAGTGTCAGGATATAAAATCAATGCACAGAAATCAGTTGCATTTCTTTACACCAACAACAAGACAGAAGAAAGAGAAATTAAGGAGTCAATCCCATTTACAATTGCACCCAAAACCATAAGATACCTAGGAATAAACCTAACGAAAGAGGCAAAGAATCTATACTCAGAGAACTATAAAGTACTCATGAAAGAAATTGAGGAAGACACAAAGAAATGGAAAAATGTTCCATGCTCATGGATTGGAAGAATAAATATTGTGAAAATGTCTATGCTACCTAAAGCTATCTACACATTTAATGCAATGCCTATCAAAATTCCATCCAATTTTTTCAAAGAAATGGAACAAATAATCCTAAAATTTATATGGAACCAGAAAAGACCTCGAATAGCCAAAGGAATATTGAAAAAGAAAACCAAAGTTGATGGCATCACAATTCCCGACTTCAAGCTCTACTACAAAGCTGTCATCATTAAGACAGTATGGTACTGGCACAAAAACAGACACATAGATCAATGGAACAGAATAGAGAGCCCAGAAATAGACCCTCAACTCTATGGTCAACTAATCTTCGACAAAGCAGGAAAGAACATCCAATGGAAAAAAGACAGCCTCTTCAACAAATGGTGTTGGGAAAATTGGACAGCCACATGCAGAAAAATGAAATTGGACCATTTCCTTACACCACACACGAAAATAGACTCAAAATGGATGAAGGACCTCAACGTGAGAAAGGAATCCATCAAAATCCTTGAGGAGAACACAGGCAGCAACCTCTTCGACCTCAGCCGCAGCAACTTCTTCCTAGGAACAACGCCAAAGGCAAGGGAAGCAAGGGAAAAAATGAACTATTGGGACTTCATCAAGATCAAAAGCTTTTGCACAGCAAAGGAATCAGTCAACAAAACCAAAAGACAACTGACAGAGTGGGAAAAGATATTTGCAAATGACATATCAGATAAAGGGCTAGTATCTAAAGTCTACAAAGAGCTTAGCAAACTCAACACCCAAAGAACAAATAATCCAATCAAGAAATGGGCAGAGGACATGAACAGACATTTCTGCAAAGAAGACATCCAGATGGCCAACAGACACATGAAAAAGTGCTCCACATCACTGGGCATCAGGGAAATACAAATCAAAACCACAATGAGATACCAGCTCACACCAGTCAGAATGGCTAAAATGAACAAGTCAGGAAATGACAGATGCTGGCGAGGATGTGGAGAAAGGGGAACCCTCCTACACTGTTGGTGGGAATGCAAGCTGGTGCAACCACTCTGGAAAACAGCATGGAGGTTCCTCAAAAAATTGAAAATAGAGCTACGTTATGACCCAGCAATTGCACTACTGGGTATTTATCCTAAAGATACAAACGTAGTGATCCAAAGGGGCACGTGTACCCGAATGTTTATAGCAGCAATGTCCACAATAGCCAAGTTATGGAAAGAACCTAGATGTCC
Organism: Taxidea taxus jeffersonii; assembly: GCA_003697995.1. Taxonomy (NCBI): domain Eukaryota; kingdom Metazoa; phylum Chordata; class Mammalia; order Carnivora; family Mustelidae; genus Taxidea; species Taxidea taxus. The sequence goes on along the minus strand of ML093461.1, from coordinate 90,830 downwards.
ATCAACAGATGAATGGATAAAGAAGATGTGGTATATATATACGATGGAATACTATGCAGCCATCAAAAGAAATGAAATCTTACCATTTGCGACGACATGGATGGAACTAGAGGCTCTTATGCTTAGCGAAATAAGTCAACTGGAGAAAGAGAACTACCACATGATCTCCCTGATATGAGGAAGTGGAGATGCAACGGGGGTGGGAGTTAAGGTGGTAGGAAAAGTAAAAATGAAACAAGATGGGATCGGGAGGGAGACAAACCAAAAGAGACTCTTAATGTCATAAAACAAACTGAGGGGGGTGGGGGGAAGAGGGGTTGGGAGAGGGTGGTGGGGTTACATTATATGTTTAAATAAAGCTTAAATAAAGTTAAAAAAAACAGGAGGGAAAAAAATGATATAGGAAGAAAATCAATATATAATAAATAGAAAAAAGCAAGTTGCAGGATAGTATGGATAGCAATTTGTGTACTAAAAGATGAGGGTCATATATGTATATGCTATTATAGGCATAGAAATCTCTAGGAGCACATGACCTTATTCCACCAAAAAGAAAGTTTACAGCAGTTAGCTCTGAGTCCTTAGAATAGAAATTGTCAACTTCAGTATCAGTGTAGGCTGGGATCTTTTCATTTTCACTTTCACATTAAATCACGCTGTGTTCTTTTCATTCTTTTGCCACGGGGCATGTGTGTCTTCTGTAATTTAAAAACAACCAATTAAAAAAAATAAGGTACAGAAAATGACTAACGTGGTCACTGATAAATTGTAGATGTTCAGTATTTAAAAACTTTTGGTTTTTTATTATCAGCTTGGTTCATAAGTTATCATACCTCTAGCGACAATCATAAAATTTTATTGAATGTTTCCTATGGTCCAGGCTCTGTGTTAAATAATTTACACATAGAATTTCATTGCTCCCTCCACCAAAACATTCTGAGTTGGGTACATTTATTTTCCCCATTTTATAGAATGGAGACATCAAGAAACTTGCCAAGGTCATGAGGCTAATAAATGGTGTAGCCAGGATTGGAGCCCAAGCAGTCTGATTCCATAGTCTTTGATCATACGGAAAGACTTGTTTGCTTCTATAGATACTATAGAAAATATTTTAACATACATAATATATTTCATACAAAATATATCTTATCTTCATAAGATATATTTTAACTTCCTTAATGATCAACTGATAATTCAGTTTCAGGGGAGGAAAGCAGTGATTAATAACTTTTAACTTTTAACTGAGTTGGGTGATTCAAAGTCTCTGGACCTTTCTTTTAAACTTCAGTACATGAGCTTTGAGGTTTGATCTTTTGCATCTTTAGTGTTCAACTAGTCTTAAATTATTTGATGGTTTTCAGTAAATTATCCTATTTTTTGATCATTTTAAAAAGATTTAGTTACTTAATCCTTTGGGTGCCTGGCTGCTTCAGTTGGTGAAGCACGCAAATCTTGATCTTGGTGTTGGGAGTTCAAGTCTCACATTGGGTATAGAGCTTACTTAAAAAAAAAAAAAAAGGCTTCAGTTATTTAATCCTTATAGTTGCTCTCTTCTGGAAGATTATGAATTTCTACATAACCTTAAAGTGAATCTTTTCCTTTTCTTTTTTAAAGACTTATTTATTTGAGAGAGAGGGAGAGAGTGTGTGATTTATTTATTTATTTATTTATTTTAGAGCGAGAGCTTACATATGAGGTGGGTGGGTAGGTGGCTAGTGCAGAGGGAGAGGGAGAAAATCTCAAGCAGACTCCATGCTGAGCCAGACTTGGGGCTCGACCCTGAGATCATGACCTGAGCCAAAATGAAGAGTTGGATGCTTTACTGACTGAGTCACCCAGGCGCCCCAACTTTTTCTTTAAAAAGATAAATAGCAGTTGTTATTCCTTTCCTCCTCTTCCTCTTCTTCCCTCTTTTTATAGAGTAGGTAGGGTTTTTTTGATGTTGTTGATATTGTTGTTTGTTTTATTGTTTTGCATAACATCAACTTTATCTATCAAGACCTTTCAACAGACCAATACATGTGTGTAAAGGAATATTTTCTTATTGGTTTACATGAGACCTCTAGTATAAAAGCCAATGAAATTAACACTTGATACTTGTTGATAGAATTTTTTACATGCATAGGTAATTAGGCCTTTTTTTTTTAAATTTTTCAGGATCTTCAACTATGATCTCATTTTGTAAATAATCAAATCTATTGGATTCCTGCTGTGTATAGCGACACTGTAGTTTATAAGGAATCATAAATTCTTAGGCAGATTCAATGTCTCATTTGATATAACTATAAAAACTTCAGAATTTATTATGTGCTTGAGCACTATGATCATGTAAAGCTCTTTGGAAGATAAAACATAATAAAACTTAGAAAGTAGATCATAAAATAGATAAGAAAATGTGATGGAAAGAGCAGAAAATGAGTAAGGGTCATTTATCATAATAAATTAATCGCTACTAAATATCCCTAAGGTATTTGACACTGTGAGAGATGCTTAAAAAAACATAAAGTCAGTGTGGTTGCTGATTTCCTGCATAACTGAATAAATAAGATTAAAAATGATGGAGCATGTAAGAACTTTATTCCTGAAAATGTACTCTGAAATTCAATTCAACAGGTATTTAGTAAGAGTCTTTTGACAAGGCATGTTGCCAGGAACTGTGCCAGATGAACAAGAATGCTCTCTACTCTTAGGAGTTTACAATCTAGTTAAAACAGCATTGCCCAATGTGTGAATTAGAAGAAGGTGCCTCAAGGTTCATAGCCTGGTGAACAGTGCGGGCTAAACTTCAGCCTCCATCCACCTAGGGTGGGCAACTGTGTGCATTTCACAGCATGCACACTCACATGTGGAAGCCCTAGCCATAATTGAAACAATTGTTTCAAATATACATTAGATCTATAAATAAACTCCTGAGTGTATAGAGAAGTTGGTTCTGGCATGATATGACATTTGAGCCTCAGGTAACTGGGACAATGTATAATAGGGAGGGAAAGGGGTCCCTTTGGGGGCACATGCCTAATGCAATGGCCAAGACTCAACCAAATACTGACAGCCCAGTAGAGACACTCTAGAGAAGAGACTGGTAGAAAGCAAAAGTAACCTGAGAATTCTGAGAGCTGGAGAAGAGGGTTGCAAACATCATGGAAGATCTTAAATGCCATGCTAAGAAGTCAGGGACTTCAGGGTTGTTGGAGACATTAAACATTAAATGTCTCAATGGAGACATTAAAAACAAATTTTGTTCTTCAAATTTTCCTTGTAAAATGTTTCATGGTAGTTTGGATAATTCCAACACTATTTAAATCTAAAGGTAATAAGTGGAAATTTTATCTTTTTTTTTTAATTTTTATTTATTTATTTGACAGAGAGAGATCACAAGTAGGCAGAGAGGCAAGCAGAGAGAGAGGAAGGGAAGCAAGCTCCCTGCTGAGCAGAGAGCCCGATGCGGGGCTCGATCCCAGGAACCTGGGATCATGACCTGAGCTGAAGGCAGAGGCTTTAACCCACTGAGCCACCCAGGTGCCCCAAGTGGAAATTTTATCTTATCACTATTTCTTGCATATAATCTCAGTTCCCAAAAGTAACCACAACAAGCAATTTGGAGTGCAAGCTTCTGAACCCTCATAGAAAGTTATTTAGCTATCTGTTAATCTCTGGGGGAGTGGTCTCCAAATCGTTCTGGCCTGGTGCTTATTCAAGAAAACACTAATACATATCAATTAATTCATATCAATTAATTCATTTATTCATTCAACACATGCCCTACTATTATTGGCCTGATATCCCAAAATATAATAAGCAAGGAAAAGTTCATCATTAAGGATAATGAATGCAAATCCATATTTCAAATACCTTCTTGATAGTTTCATGAAAATTTGTTTGACCATCACACTGGTCAAAACTTTAACTTCCTGAGATGTATGACTGAGGTGTTGTACCAAGAGGAGGAGAAGTATTCTCTCTGCTGTTTTCTTGTTTCCTTGTGCTTATAAGGAGTGTCATTTGTACTTAAAAGCACTGAGCAGAGACAGGCTGCCTGAGCTGGATTAAGACTAGAAACAAACTCTCTATGGCCCAGTTTCCTCATGTCTAAAATGGGACTAGAAGAGGGCACCTGGGTGGCTCTGTCTGTTAAGTGCTGGACTCTTGATCTCAGTTCAGGTCTTGATCTCAGGGCTGTGAGTTCAAGCCCTGCCCTGGGTTCTACACTGGGCTTGGAGCCTACTTAAAAGAAGGGTCGGGGGAGTAAAAATAATCCCTTCCTCACTGGGTTTTGTGAAGGTTAAGTGAATTAATAGAGACAAAGCACTTAGGACAGTGGCTGGTGTACAGTAAACACCATGTAAGTTTTCCATATATCATTGGCATTAAGTTCCAACTGTCATTTTTTGGGGTAAGAATCTTTTTTAGAGCCACCTTTCTATTTTGCGATGGCAAGTTAGTTAAAACCAAATAACAGACTCTGTAAATCTACTTCACCAAACCCTCAGTGACCCTGTCTTTACTGTGGAAACTCCCCTGCCCTCATTCCCTTAAAGTGATCTGGGTACAGTAAGCTGAGGGGCCATCAGACATGCATGCCTTGTGTGGGTGCTGAAGCAAGCCACATATAAAAAGTAAGAAGAAGGAACTACTTCACCCTATTTGAGTATTCAGAGGAATGGGCTCCTGAAGGAAGGAGATGCTGCCTGGTATGGTAAATATTGAAAAACAAACTTTCTCTGACTAATGTTTAAAAAAAAAAGTGGGGCGCCTGGGTGGCTTAGTGGGTTAAAGCCTCTGCCTTCGGCTCAGGTCATGATCCCAGGGTCCTGGGATCGAGCCCCGAATCGGGCTCTCTGCTCAGTGGGGAGCTGCTTCCCCCTCTCTCTCTGCCTGCCTCTTTGCCTATTAGTGATCTCTGTCTGTCAAATAAATAAATAAAATCTTAAATTAAAAAAAAGAAACAAAAAACACCTTCTTTTAACTGCATATTAAAGATACTGGAGTTTGAATGGAGCCACTGCCAACACTAGAATGTAAATTCCATGAGGATGTTTGTCTGCTGTGTTCATTGCCATTTGCCTGATGCCTGCAGTAATACTCGGCACAAAGTGGTTCTCATTTGTCAAATGAATTAATGAATAGAGAAACCAGGAGTACCTGGGTGGTTCATTTGGTTAAGTGGCCGCCTTCAGCTCAGGTCATGATTCCAGGGTCCCAGAATTGAGCCCCGCATTGGGCTTCCTGCTCAGTGGGGACCCTGCTTCTCCCTCTCCAACACTCGTGTTCTCTAGAGTTCTCTCTCTCTCTCTCTCTCAAATAATAAATAAATAAAATCTTTTAAAAATTATTAGAGAAACCATGTCTGTGAACTATGAGGTGGGAGACTTTGTAGTCTCCCTTTGAATCATAGAACATGTATTATGGGGATCCCAGATGCAATCTAGTTCAGAGTCAAGTAATCCACTCAAGGCAATCCAGGAAGTCAGGTCAAGCGTGGGAGGTAGAACTCCTATTTTCTAATTCCTCACTTACCCAGTGGCACCTTGTCAGAAGTATCAGACGGCCACAACTCACCTCTCAATTGTCAGACCTTCTCAAGTGCAAGGAATGAATCTGATTCCAGAAGGGCGAAGGAAATGAAGATGCTAGAGATCTTTCTCTCCAGCTACTCTGTGTCTGGCTTCCCTGGGAACCCATAGCTTTAGTTGTTACAGATCCTTCTTCTTTAAGGAATGAGGAAGAAACAAAGTAGCAATAAAATGCAGATACAATTTAAAATATATAATATAAACACATTTTCTATTTCCATTATTTCTCAAGCACACTAACCAGGCTGAGTAGCCCAATCACTGTAGCCCAGTGTTCAAGAGAAATGTGACCTGAACATCTGAGTCCCTCATTGTTCTTAAGGACACATTCTGAATATATAGATATTCATAAATATAATATGAATATGTATTCATACAATACATGAATATTTGTGAAAGGATATATAATATATAAATTAATGCATTTTATATGGCATAAAGGATAGATAGATCCAACAACCTTAAATTCTAGGTTTTAGGCATAAAATTTGACTTTTCCATAACACCCCTAGTCTTTGCATAAATGTTATTATCTCAAAGTAAATTGCCACCCTCATTCCTCATTCCTCAACCTTACTAAATTTTTTCCCTTTTAAAACTTAAATTTATGTCTACTAGTTCGAAATTTCAGGCCTTAGTTGTTTGTGAAGTCTACCTCCTAAACATATCTCAGTACTACCCAATTTTCCCTATCTCTACTGCCACAAGTTAGTCCAACCCATTATCACCTCTCAGTTAAGACTAATGAAATAACTTCTTTTTTTTTTTTTGTTTTTTAAAGATTTTATTTATTTATTTGTCAGATAGAGAGCACAGGAGCGAGCACAGGCAGACAGAGTGGCAGGCAGAGGCAGAGGGAGAAGCAAGCTCCCCGCTGAGCAAGGAGCCCGATGTGGGACTCGATCCCAGGACGCTGGGATCATGACCTGAGCCGAAGGCAGCCGCTTAACCAACTGAGCTACCCAGGTGTCCCATGAAATAACTTCTTAATTCTATTCCCTCCCTCCCTCCAATACTTTTCCCACACAGCAATTAGAATTATCTCTTTAAAAAAGAATTATATTACTTTTTTGCTTACAGTCTTCCAATTCTTCCCATAGCTCCTAAGGTAAAGACCAGAGTCTTTGGTGTGGTGAACAAAGCCCCTCGGGATCTGGCTTCTGCCTGTTCACCAGCTTCCTCCTGGGCATGCTCCCTCTGAATCTTTGCATTTCAGTCACATTTTTTCAGTTCCTGAGAGTCATCATTGTTTTCCTTCCCCAGGGCCTTTGCACCTGTTGTTTCAACTTCCTGCAATATTCTCTGGTATGGTGCTTTCCTATACCTCACACACATCCTTTGCCCAGTTATTTTCTACCTACCCCTGAGAGTTCAGCTCAGTCAGCACCCCCTCTAGGAAGCCTTTCTCCCTCTTTGGATAAGTCAGGGGCCTTGTCATATCCTCTCTTAGCAATTCATCTTCCTCCTTTTTAGCACTTAACATAATTGTAATTTAAGGGATTATGGTATTATTTCTTCAATGTTTTCCTAACCCAACAGAATGTAAGTTCTATTAGAGCTGGCTTATTCGTCACTGTCATAGCACTGGCAGGAATAAATAGCTCTTGAATGAATAAAGAAAATAAGAATAATTTCTTAAATGAAAGGTGTTTGTTACTAAAGGGAAATGTCAATCAGGAAAGTGAATTCACATTTTTTAAGTAAATGTAAATATATACTGAGATACAGTATGAGACACTACCCTAAATGAAAACCCCCACACAGACACACATCCTCACACTCCTGTTCAGTATCTCTCTCAAAAAAAAGGGGGGGGGCGCCTGGGTGGCTCAGTGGGTTGAGGCCTCTGCTTTCGGCTCAGGTCATGATCTTAGGCTCCTGGGATAGAGCCCCGAATTGGGCTCTCTGCTCGGCGTCGAATTGGGCTCTCTCTGCTCGGCGGCGAGCCTGCTTCCCCCTCTCTCTCTGCCTGCCTCTCTGCCTGCTTGTGATCTCTGCCTGTCGAATAAATAAATAAAATCTTAAAAAAAAAAAAAAAAACAAAGGAAAACATACACAGCTCCAATGAGAGAAATCTTGCTAGAACAGGAAGGAAGCAGGAGGTCTCAGATCAGGTGACTGGTCGTTGAGGGCTTGGTCACCAACTAAGGGAGTCATAGGCTTCTCCTAGCCAGGAGCAATGGGGCTCACCTCCTCTGGAGGGCTTTTCATGCTGCTTCTCAGTGAACTTGGCTGATGCCAGAGAGGCAAAGAGGCAGATAAAGCGTCCTGGGACACACAGGGTCCTGGGGCTAAAGACCTGTAGAAAGGAGCCTGAGGTTCTTTCTAGATTAGGTACATGGGTGGGGAGAGACTGATTTCAGCAGCTGAACCTCAACCAGAGGCCCAGGATTTGAACTCAGAACAGCACTGTTCTGTGAAGGAGGTCGCCATGGACTTCGGGCAAATGCAACATGTGGTGTCTTTGGTGGTTGTCAGTGTCCAGGGGCAGAGCAAGTAAAGTGCAGGAAACACCCCTCCCTCAACTCCTAATAGTTCATCAAGAAGCTCAATGGATTAGTGAGGTAGAAACTTTAGCCCCAAGTTCCTCTGATGCTCTTGGTTTTCTAGTGCTTATAGCCATTACACTCAGGCTGGTGGCTCGGGAAGACCTAGTCTAATTCCACTGAGGATATTTTAATAATTTATAGCTATGTTATAAGCTATTACTATATACTTATTATCTATAGGATATTAGGACTTACATAATAGAAAAGTATATTGGTAATTATTTATTAGGAACACACAACAAAAAATACCAACTGCCTATCTTTTCTATGGTATTTGATGTCATTTTTAAAAAACTTGTGATAAAAGAGGGGTCATCTGGTTGGGTAGATTTGCAACTTGACTTTTTAACAGTGCACACTCATCCTGATTGTGCTAACATCTACACAACTACTCCAAATAAAAAACTGGGAAGATTCTTGACCAAAGAGAAGTAGGTATTCATAGGAATGTGAGAGTTTATTGTTCGTAAGTTAAAAGTTAATTAAAGGATATCCACAACACCTGATTTACCACAAACCATCCCATCCTCCCCTCTATGCACTACCTTATGCATTTCAGTGGGGGTGGGGTGCAGTGGAGCTGGTGGAAGCCAGAGAGCCCTCTCTAGAGGTTCAGTGCAGGAAGATGAACAAAGAGGAAGGAAAGACTAGATCTCGGAGAAGCCACAGTTTGGCAACTTGCAAAATAACTAGGAAGAATCTAAAGGGGGCTCAATTTTGGAGAGTAGGGGTGGGAGCAGGGTAAGGGCTAGATCAAGGAATATGTTGCTCTAGATTATGTAGGTTTTTGTTCTGCTTTATTTTTCATTTTTTTGCTTTACTGATGTGACCTGATGTGACCTGTAACTAACCTCAGATCAATGTTTTTGAGTTCCAGTTTTACAGAGAGGAATACTGAGGATCAGAGAGGTTAAGTCACTTGTCTAAGTCACAGTCAGTAAAAGCCAAGGGTCAAATCAAGAATTGACTGACTTCATAGCCCGTGTTCCACTTTTCCATGCTGCTCTGTTTTTGTGTATTACTGAGTAATCAGAACTAAGATATTTTTCCCAAGTGATATTAATCAGATTTTCTATGGAATCATTACTTATACGTATCTCTTCTCTGCTAATGTGTGAATTCCTAGGGTAGGGAGAGCTGTCTAATTCATCATTTTGTCCCAACTACTTAACAGAATGACTGGTACATAATAATAATTGCATTCATTGAATATTAGGTGTTAAGCACAGTTTGAAGTGCTTTATGTATATTAACTTAATCCTTGCAATAACTTATAAACTATACACTATTATTATCTTTGTTTTACAGGTAAGGAAATAGAGCCACAAAGAGGTTAAGCAATTTGCCCAAGTTGTCATAGAGGCTTTTAGTGCTCATCCTTCTCCTGGGTCTCCTCTCTTTCTGAGGATGCAGGAGGATAATTTTCTTACCTTCTTGCAGTTAGGTTGTCTTGTGGCTAGTAAGGGGCAATAAGCTATGGGTAGAATTGGTTTGTGTCACTTCTGTGTTGTGGATCACTTTTCTGCTGAAGCATTTAAATGCTGGTATGAGATCCTCCAGTGCTCAAAAAGCTGACATGCATACACAGCTAAAAGATGCGAGAGTCTCCATCACCCTGGATGGCTGAGTGATTACATGGAGCACAGCTCTCTCCCCCACAGTAGAAATGTAGCTTGAGTGAGAAATAAATCAAGGTGTTTTAAGTCACTGAGATTTTGGTTGTCATCTATTACACATGCTACAGACTGAAATTTATAGCTCCTCCTCCAAATTCAATTAGTTGAAACCTAATCCCCAGCGTGATGGTATTTGGAGGTAGGGACTTTGGGCAGTGATTAGATCATGAGGGCAGATCCCTCTCATGAATGGGTTCGGCACCCTTATAAAAGAGACCCAGGAAGCTCCCTCATCCTTCTGCATGGAGGACACAGTGAGAAGCTGTCCTCATAGCTGTCTATGAACCAGGAAGCAAGCTCTCACCAGACAGTGTATTTGCTGGTGCCTTGGCCTCAGACTTCCCAGCCTCCAGAACTGTGAGAGATAAATGTTTGTTATTTATACATTGCCCAGTCTATAGTATTTTTGTTATAGTAGTCTAAACTGACTGAGACACCGCAGCAAATCTAACTTATACACGGGATCAGAACTCTGGTAAGTGATAGAGCAGAGATTTAAATCCAGGCAGTCTGACTCTGAAGCCCACGCCTCATATCACTACCCCATTCTGATTAGTAAATATCAACTGAATAAATGACAAGTAAATGAGTGAATAAATGGTAAGAGGTCTTTGTTATTCACGCATGCTTGGTGATCAGGATCTAGCTTTGGTGGGGGTTGAATGCTTTCCTTTTTCTAAGAATGCCTTGTCATTTCATCTTGACACACTAGACAGTCTTGATATTTATAGTGAGATGAATATATCCAATCCCTCCAGTATTCATCTTGACCTTGTCTTTTGAAGGTATTTAGCTAAGTTAGCTTTCAGATCTCATTAAAATGGAAACATTTGGTTGTTTCAATTCAGTCCTTTTTGACTCTGTGTGTTTAAAATGACAGCACTATCAATCAAATGAAACTTTAATCACAATTGGAAACTTCAATAACCAACAAAAGGCACAGTCAATTTTGTAATAAAAGACAGTTATCCATAGGTGTTTTGAATTTGTTTTCAAAATTGTAAAGAATAAAAAAGGATATCTAGCAACATTTCACAGGATAAAATGTAGGCAAAAGTAACTCCTGTTTCAACCACCAGTCACTGCTACTTTCATTTTAATGTTATCTTTAGAGCTTTTTCTGTCGTTGTAATCAAAGTATATCTTTAAAATTTTATATTATATCGAATATTTTTCAAGACTTCCTAAGGTAAAATTCCATAGTTATATAGTCAAAGCACCATAATTTAATTAATCAGTCTCATATTTTGGGACATGTATGTAGACAACTTGCTTTTCCTTTTTAACTTGTCAAAAACAGACTGATATGAATAGGTTTACCATATAGTTTGTTAAGGAAAACAGATGACTTTAGTGCATGACCCTGAAGCTGAGCCAGCTTTATTTGCAGTGTATAGGGCAGGTAAAAATATCTAATTAGAACTTACTGTCTTCTATATTGACAAGTCATGAAAGGAGATACAGAGCTAAGATCAGACCCCGTTTTCCTGACACTGGTTTGCATACTGTGTTCTCATGTCTTATGGGTGACAGCATTTGTTATGTCAAAGTGTGTATTAGTCAGCATGGGCTGCCATAACAAAATACCATTGACTGGATGGCTTAAATAATAGAAAAAAATTTTTTTCACAGTTCTGGAGGCTGGAAGGTTGAGATCAGGGTGCCAGCATGGTCAGGGACTGGTGAGTGCTTTCTTCTTTGCTTGCCTTCTTGCTACCTCCTCACATTGGAGAGAGAGAGAGAGATCTCTTCCTCTTCTTATAAGGCCACAGTCCTTTGGAATTAAGCCCTACCTTTATTACCTCATTTAACTTTAATTACTTTCTAAAGACCCTACCCAGATACAGTCACAATTGGGTTAGGGCTTCAAAATATTATTTTTTGAGGGGAGGAAACACAATTCAGCTCATAGCAAAGTATCACTAAAGAGCCACGGTCTAATAGTCTAACAGAATGGGACATGATTCAAGTTTAACAGGTTTCTAAAATATAATGGTTTGTTTTCCTGGGGGACCCCACACATTACTTTCTCTTTTCTTTTGATAGTCATGTCAGGTTACCAAGTTTCCCTTTGAGCCTCAGTACCAGGGAGCCCAGATCTCTTATCCCAGTGACTAAAATGGCATCTATTATTGGAATAGTTGTAGTCTGTTCTTTTTTCCATGATTATTTACCTATTACTGGATTTGTCTTTTTGTTAGTTAATTGATTTTTTTTTTCAGGAAGTTATAAAGTAGAAATTAAAGAAACAGACAATGATTCCAGCAGTCTTGAACTTCTGGTTTCCTTTTTTTACATACTGTCCCCTTCTAGTGGTAGTGTATGTATTTTTCACTGGAACATATTGTACTTCATAACAAAGAAATAGTGGTTGAACTGTTTCTTCCTCCAGGGGCTTAATATTTTCCCTATATAATATGTATTACTGTCTGAGGATTTTATCTTCTCTAACATTTAAATTACCTTAAGGACTGATTAAGCTTTATCCAACTTAAGACATTCACATCCTTTGAGTAAGAAGCCAATATGAATATAATCAATTTTCCAAAAGAGAATGTTGAACTAAGTTAAGTTGCAAGGTCTTGAGTATAATGAAAATATCTCCTTAACCATGACTTCGGTGGTTAAAATTTAATGCAACATTAACGGTGAAGTATGGCTCTTCTAATGGTCTCTGCTCCTGCTTTCTAAAAGCTAAGGGAGGATTTATGTTACAAACAGGACTCTATATTCATGGAAATATGCAGCTTGGTTTTTAAATATCTCCAGTACATAAAAAGGCCATTTGCCCTATTTTATGTTTTCATGTATTTATTAGTTTGTAATAATAACTGTGACCTCCAGAGACTGGACATTTTCTGGGAGCTAATGATCTGTCAGGGTTAGAGGCCCGAAGCTTCATGCTGAGGCCATTAATCAGCCCACCAGCCTTTAACTTAACGGGCAACACCCTCTTCCATCAGTCATTGTGACTCTGGTCCTGCAAGTTGTAGCATGAGGTTTGGAAAGCCTATGCTGTGGGCTGGTTTCGCTGAATACCACAGCTCGCTGCTAATCATACATGTGCAAACCATTGTCAGAAAATTCACACTGCAGGGGACCTATCTCCTACGATTCTCACTCTTCTAAAGCCTGGAATCTGTTTTCAAAAGTTCAAAGTTCAGAACATGGGACAGATCATCATTAATTACCTTTTCAAGCCATTGGCCAAGCAGCATTAAAAACACTGCAAAAAAGAAGACATCCAGATGGCCAACAGACACATGAAAAAATGCTCCACATTACTCGGCATCAGAGAAATACAAATCAAAACCACAATGAGATACCACCTCACACCAGTCAGAATGGCTAAAATGAACAAGTCAGGAAATGACAGATGCTGGCGAGGATGCGGAGAAAGGGGAACCCTCCTACACTGTTGGTGGGAATGCAAGCTGGTGCAACCACTCTGGAAAAGAGCATGGAGATTCCTCAAAAAGTTGAAAATAGAGCTACCCTATGACCCAGCAATTGCACTACTGGGTATTTACCCTAAAGATACAAACGTAGTGATCCGAAGGAGCACGTGCACCCGAATGTTTATAGCAGCAATGTCCACAATAGCCAAACTATGGAAAGAACCTAGATGTCCATCAACAGATGAATGGATAAAGAAGATGTGGTATATATATGCAATGGAATACTATGCAGCCATCAAAAGAAATGAAATCTTGCCATTCGCGATGACGTGGATGGAACTAGAGGGTATCATGCTTAGTGAATAAGTCAACTGGAGAAAGACAACTACCACATGATCTCCCTGATATGAGGAAGTAGAGATGCAACGTGGGGGTTTGGGGGGTAGGAAAAGAATAAATGAAAGAAGATGGGATCGGGAGGGAGACAAACCATAAGAGACTCTTAATCTTACAAAAGAAACTGAGGGTTGCTGGGGGGAGGGGGTCGGGAGAGAGTGGTGGGGTTATGGACATTGGGGAGGGTATGTGCGATGTTGAATGCTGTGAAATGTATAAACCTGGCAATTTACAGACCTGTACCCCTGGGGATAAAAACATAAATTAAAAAAAAACAGCACTGCAAAATGTTTTTGTATAATTGAACCCAATTAAAAATAAGCACTTTTAATAATTTTAAAACAATGGATTTTATAAAGAGGAAAATCACAAATGAGCCTAATATTCCATTAGTTTTGTTTGCAACTGTATTATGATTAACTGAACTGTACCTACAGCCAGTGGTCTGCTGATAGCATTCCATACTCCTACATTTCTCTCCCTTGAGCCTTTCAGAACAGTGATGCAGGAAAAAAACCAAGCGACCTTTCCTCTTAAGATTGCTCTCTCTGGTTCCAGCTCAACCCTCAGGGGCCTCTTTAGAGATCCCATCCTCAGAAACCACTCTGTGGTATGTTGACCACTTCCTCCCTCTAGATGCTGCTCATTTATTCATTCAACAAGAATCTGTTTTGCATCCACAATGCGCTAGGCACTACTCTCTGGCTTCGGTGCCATCTCTCTTTCTGACTTTTCACACCTCTCTGACTTCTCTCCACCTTTCCTGTTTCCTCTCCATTTATTCTTGGCGTTATCCAGAGTTCTCTTCTGTCCTTCTTTCTTCTTTTCCTTTACCTTTCTTTCTTTCTTAATTTCTTTCTTTCTTTTTGTTTGTTTGCAGGGTTTTGAGGTACATTTTACATACCACAAAGATCACCCATTTGAAGCGTACAACTTGATACATTTGGGTAAGTGTACACAGCTGTGCAACCACCATCACAATAAAGTTTTGGAACATATCCGTCACCCCCAAAAGTTTCTTCCTGTCCCATCTCTGGCCCCAGACAACCACTGATCTGCTTATTGTCACTATTGATTTGGTTTGTCTAGAGTTTCATGTGCATGGGATTATTGTGTTTTCTTTTGTGTCTGGGTTCTTTCTCTTAGCATGATGGTTTTGGGATTCATCCAAGTTCTGGAACATATCAGCAGTTGGCTCCTTTTTACTGCTCAGTGATATTCCACTGTATAGCTATGCCACTTTCCCATTTATCCATCAGTCTTAAACTTTATTTTATTTTATTTTTTTAAGATTTATTTATTTATTTGACAGACAGAGATCACAAGTAGGCAGAGAGGCAGGCAGAGAGGAGGAAGCAGGCTCCCTGTTGAGCAGAGAGCCTGATGCAGGGCTCCATCCCAGGACCCCAGGATCATGATCTGAGCCAAAGGCAGAGGCTTTAACCCACTGAGCCACTGAGTTTAAGGTGCCCCAGTCTTAAACTTTTTAATCAACCCGTACCTCGGCCTTCCAATTTGTAGAAGGGACACAATACTGGTAACGTATTTGGAACAGAGCCTGGCACCTATTACGTTTTCTCTTAGCTCATATTATTACATTTAATTGTCCACTCTTGGGTGGTACGAATGCTTACTGCATGGGGGCTCGAACCAAGGTCACCTAGGAGAGAATCTGACTTGTTGCCAGTGGGTAATGCCCTAACGGTGGGGGGTCTTCGCGCCCCTCTGGGCGGGGCCTGGAAGCCGCCCCGGAGAGCGGAAGTGCGCCGTCTCTGGGGAGTGCGTAGCGGTACCGGGAGGTAGAGGCCCTTGGCCTGGGAGGAAGGGGGGAGGTGCACAATGGTGGAAGAACCAGACCGCGAGGTGAGGCTGGAACAGAGAGGGGACTCGCTAAGGCTGAGGTCTGGGGGCGTGGCCTGGCCGGGGGGCGTGGCCCGGAGCGCGGCGCGGGCCTCCGCGCGGGAAATTCGAACTCCGTGATTCCGCTCAGCCCTCGCCGGCGTGGGCCGCTGCCCAGGTTCGCTTCGTCCGTGGTGCAGAGGGTACGGAGCCCAGGCCGCCTGCGGGTCGGGCGGACCCCGCAGTCAGAACCCCGAGGATCCCTTGGGAGCGAGTGCGCCCCCCCCACCCCCCCGCCCCCTTCCGGGGAAGGCCCGGCGGGGTAAGCGGAGGCGGGGCCCGGCCGCCTGTGTAGCCGCAGCTTTGCCTCTGGCTCCTCGGCCTGGTGGTGGGGCTAGTGAGCCCGGGCGGTGGGAAGGCCCCGGGGAGCGAAAATCCAGGACGGCCAAGTTGTGCGCTGCGAATCCTCGCCCTCTGCCGGAGTTGGCTGTGGGGACCAGCGCTCTGCCCAGCTCTTTGCTAGGCAATTAGCAACAGATTCTGTGCGGCGTGGTGGGCGTTGAGCTTTTAGACTTCTGACTTAAAATGTTAAGAGGACGAGACAGAGTCACGTCCACCCCCAGGCTGGTTCTTCAAATTCACAGAAAGTGTTTAGGTTTTAAAAAACGTCCTCCCTCGGAAGGAGCCCTGAGCCACAAATCAAGATAATATACACTCCATCACGAGGGTCCCTCCTGTTACCTCACAGGGTCAGCTAACTTTCTGGGCTTCCCCGATGATTGTCAGCTGTAGAACGAATGATCCGCAGGGCTTTTCGTTCTGGATTCCATAAATGTCTGGTATAGCCGAACAGCCTCAGTGTGTGTGTCCTTACTGGTGGCTGCAAACAGTGACGGGGGCAAAGAGAATGCAAGGTGTTCGGGGCTCTGACGGGTAGACGGGCCCCGAGCTCAGGAGCTGCCAGGCAGCAGGAACTGGGGGAGTCCCCCTCAGGCTCAGGGAGAGTGGATACTAAATGTATAGTATCAGGGGATCTGGGCCCACGAAGGAGGAGAAGGCTGTGTTTTGAGACGAGGGGAGCGCTCTCAGACTGGGGAGTGGGAGTACCATGTACAAGAGCTAGGCTTGGGTTGAGAGTGTCAATGGGACCAGTGATGCAAGCATATTAAATACTTCTGTGGTCCAAGGGAACAGACGTTAACGTCTTTGCTGGGGTCAGGTCAAGCTCATTTTCCTGAGAAGGCATTTACCCCCAGCAGGTGCTCTGCCTTGGATGAGTAATTCAAGGCTGCCTCATCAAAAAGACCTGTGTGATTGTGATCTGCATGCAGAGGAGGAGATAAGGGGGCAGAGGCTGGGTTTGTGGGATTCTTTCAAGGCTGTATCTTACTCATTTGTTTTTCCAGAAATCACTAGCAGAGAGCATTGCACTCAGCTGGTTCTCATTTGCCTTGTAAAATCCAATGGCAAAATCACAGAATGAAAAGCATGGCGAACTCTTTCCCACCTTCCTGCCATGCTCCCCCCAGTCTGATGATAATAATAATAATCGAAACCCCTTTCTTGTTCATTCTATCCTTGGTGCCTGCAGTTCTTTTAATGGCAGATAAAGGCTTTCATTCCATATTTAGGCAATTCCTACAGTATTTTCTTTCATTCTGAGCAAGAGGTACTCCCCGCAATATTGTCTTCCATACTTTCGAAGAGGGACTTTATTGAACTGCAGCATGTCCAAGAGAGAATGATTGAGATGGTTAGGAGCCTATAAATCATGTCATGTGAGGAGCAGTTGGGCCTATTTGAACTGCAGGGACATGGTACTCAGTGGGAGAGGTGACAGATGTCTTCAAATAAAGTAAAAGGCTGCCAGGAGGAGAAGGACTTGTTTTATATTTCTCAAGTGAGGAGAAACTGTAGGGGGCTAATTTTGTTTAGCATGACTGAAAACCTTTTAATAGAGCAGTCCAGAAATGGAATGGGCTGCCCCCAGGAAGCCTTGATTTACAATCAGGGGAGGTGTTTACTCGGGCTGGATTCCATGTGTGGAGATTATTATAGGAGAACTGATGCGGAGGGTGAAAAGTTAGGGGAAGAAGACTTCTAAAGTCACTTCCAAATATCTGATATTATATGTTAAATTTTGGTTGAGACTCTCTGACCTCAATTGACTCACACTGAAGCTTTTTTAATGTTTCCAAGGCCTGAGAGTAGAGGGTTGGGGAGTATGACTGTTAGTTGTGGGGACTAATAAATTATAAAAGGGAGGTAGTAGACAAGGTGAGAAATAGCCCAAGAAAGGGGGCAGTCCTAAAGGAAGACTGCCCTAGCCACTTCACAGTTTGTTTTGTTTTTTGGGGTCATTATGTTTAGCTTTGCCATGTGGTTTATTTAGCGAGTATATTGGTACATAGCTTTTTCTCTCTTTCCTACTAGGTCCTTTTTACAAACCATACTCGATTTCCTTGTTGCCAGCCCTGATCAGTCAGAGTGGCAGATTTAAAGATGAAATGACAAGCAGTTTAAATTAACCATGGAATCTAGACCTGTGTTCTATTTTTATTCCTTCCCTCTTCTTGTGTAGGTCTATAGGGAGACATTTGATTCGCATACCCAATGTGCTTCTCTTGCCTTGGCTTTTAGGTGGTCTTGCCAGCCTTCTTTGATTTTGTTTTGATTGGAGCCCAGCTTCATAGTCTGGAGTTTATCTTCACATAATACAGTGTACAAAAGACAAAGCTGTCATGCCTGCAACCGCTGCCTAATTGTCCAGACATTTTCCCTCTCAGTTTACATTACAGCTGTATCTGGCACATCATATAACATCCTTTTTCATTGTTATTGATTTGGGATGTGAAAACATTTGAAAGCAGAAACACCATACAAATATAAATTACTATTCTAGATAATATGCAATTCTGAGGGGAGACTTTTTATAGATATTTGCTAGTACCTTCCAGCAGAGCATGGCTTTGTTGGTTTTATGACATGTTGTTAGATGAATACAGCTGTTATTGTAAATTGGCACCTTTAATTTTTGGTGATTTGATGTGTCTAATTTAAAAAGATATTTCTTCTTAGGAGCATGATCCCCAGATGAAGTTTTATCTTTGGTCCTCTGCTGTCTTACTCAAAACATTACATACCTCTTTGGTATGCTTTACCAAACAGAAATAGTCTCTTCTTTAAACTTCACTACATTGGCAAGTTGGAAACAAACTTTTTTTTTTTTTTTCTGCTTAAAAATCAAATCACTTTCTGTACTTTGTTTAGGGACTACAGATTTAGGAAAGTAATCATTTCTACCTAAAGTACATCAAGTCATTACCCGTTATAGCTGAATTATCTTACAGTGTTGCTAAACATATCCAATACTACTTGTACTGAAATCAAATTATTTAATATGTACTATGTGTAATAGTACTAAAAGAGCATTTATTGCATACTTACTCTTAGATACAACCATCTTCAGTCTGACCACCTATTATGTACTTGCTCATATAGTGGCTTAATTTTTTTGTTTTCAAGGACCTGTATCTCCCCTTCTCCAATGAACCTTCTTGAGGTATGACGATAGATAACATCTGGCATTGGTTTGTATGCAGATAGTGGTGACTTAAATGTTTATTATGTGGGTGAATGGAGCCTACTATCATTTGTCTTAAGTATCATCAGTTGCAACACATCAGCTTGAAAACTCTGACGGCTGTAAAGGAAAATTCAGAACACATCATTTTGGAATATTTTGAAAAACATCTCATATATTTTCATACCTTGTCTTGTCAAAAGAATACAACTCCTAAAACAAACATTCTAAACATGACAAAAGTGTATAGGCAATATCAAGCCAACCAAAGATGTCACTCATCAGGATCAAGCTTTTTCTCTTTCATCTCTATTCTTGTCAGTTATTGACAAAAAGGAAAGAAGACAAGAAAAACACGTCTATAAAGTCTTCGGCAAGACCCACTGTCAGACATAACTGATAAAAGATTTTACAGAAACCTCATCTCTCCCCAGGAAAGTAAATCTAGTCAAGACCAAAAGAGCTGTGTAAGTCTATATGTGGGACTGTCAGGGTGAACCCAGCAAATACCAGATAGCCAGTACTTCTAGGGAGAATTGCAATGAAGATCTTCAAACTGCTTCATATTATTTTGATGATAGGATCCTAGCAAATTCCAAAAAACAGAAAAGCGCACACAAAGGAAATCATTGTGGGCCTTGTATTGTGCATTGCTATCCCTGAAATAAACAGCTGTCCCTGTAGCATAGAGCTTCCTTTGTCATCCTGTCCATCTGTGCTGCAATTGAAAACATGTAACTCAGAAGATAAATTTGGGTGGAGAGTCTGAAAGATAAGTGGGTTTCTCAAACGGGCACATCAAGCACTAGAAAAATAGGCAACAGTTTTGATCATAGTCAAGAGATCTAATTCAAAAGACTTTTTTTTTTTTTTTGGACACGTTTCCCTAGGTGTCAGAGTAGTCCCTGCAATTATTTGTCTTTAGCAACTCCCAAACATTTTAGGGACACAAGTAGGGAAGGAAGTCGCCATTTTGCGATTCTGCAGAAGTTTAGCGGAGATCTTTTTTTTTTTTAAATTTTAATTTATTTTTAAAGATTTTATTTACTTATTTGTCAGAGAGAGAGAGAGAGAGCAAGAGCGCAAGCTCAGGCAGACAGAGTGCTGGGCAGAGGCAGAGGGAGAAGCAGGCTCCCCGCCGAGCAAGGAGCCCGATGTGGGACTCGATCCCAGGATGCTGGGATCATGACCCGAGCCCAAGGCAGCCGCCCAACCAACTGAGCCACCCAGGCGCCCCTAGCAAAGATTTATAAGTGGAGAAGCAGTTCCAGAGCGTAGCTACCTCGCTCCTGCGCTACCTGGCTCAGAGCAACTTAAGATCCTCTGGAGAATCAGAAGTCACGGGGGCACCCAAGAGGAGGTCAGTCAGGTTTCTTGCATTCTTCAGCCATAGCAACCTCCTTGCTCTTCAGAAAGAAAGTAGATTTGGATGAAAGCCTCTGGATTTGAGTTGGACAGGAGGAAGCCGGACTTGTTAAAAGGGGCTGAGTGTATTTTATGACGTGTTGGATGCTTTTGATGGGGCACACAGGACTCCTAAAAATGTTTTGAAGACTGTGTGCCTTGTAGAAGATAATAATGAAGATGAGAGTATAGTGACTTAATGACAAGATGGAATTAATCATTTTTCTTAAAAAGGGACCATGATACAAATATTCCTAGAAAGCTGTGAGTGAAAATAACCAGGACAAAAGTTTCAGCCTAGAAATTATGTGGGAATATGAGCAAATCCAAATTTAAAGCAGAGTTTTTTTCATTTTCATGTTTCAGTGGTTGTTGTTGTTGTTGTTTTTTAATTAAGAAAATTAAAAATCTAGGGGCACCTGGGTGGGTCAGTCGGTTAAACATGGACTCTTGATTTTGGCTCAGGTCATGATCTCAGGGTCATGAGATCGAGCCTGTGGGCTCGATCCTGGGTGTAGAGCTGCTGCCTGAGATTCTCTCTTCCGGGGACCTGGGTGGCTCAGTCAGTTAAGCGTCTGCCTTCAGCTCAGGTCAGGATTCCAGGACCCTGGGATGGAGCCAAGCCCCGCATCTGGCTCCCTGCTCAGTGGGGAGCCTGCTTCTCTTTCTCCCTTTCCTGCTCTGCCTGTTGTGCTCTCTCTCTGTCAAGTAAATAAAATCTTAAAAAGAAAAAAAAAGATTCTCTCTACCTTTCCCTCTGCCCCTTCTCCCTGCTATCTCTCTCTCTAAAACAAACAAACAAACAAACAAAAAAACCAAAGGAAAAAAATTGTAGCATGATACACAGACATGTACACACATATAATTTTGAATTTTAGCATTTTTTTATTGCTGTAAATTGAAGAAAATGGGCTGGGGAAGTAGGGCAAACAGCAATTTCTTGGGATGTTAACATTGAGTTACCAACAATTACATAAGGCAATGTTAATTGACATCCATTTTGAATAAGAATAGAAAATAGTAGTGTTAGTTGTCCACCTTTCCAGAAAAAAAGTTTTTAAAAAATGCAGTTATCCTCAGTAGGACTATATCTATTTATAAGAAATAACTGAATAGTTAAAATTTTGTTCACTGGTGGTTTATAAAGAGGGATTTTGGCAAATGTAAAAATGACCATATATTTTTTTTAATTTTATTTATTTATTTGACAGACAGAGATCACAAGTAGGCAGAGAGGCGGGCCAGAGAGAGAGGAGGAAGCAGGCTCCCTGCTGAGCAGAGAGCCCGATGCAGGGCTCAATCCCAGGACCCTGGGATCATGACCTGAGCCGAAGGCAGAGGCTTAACCCACTGAGCCACCCAGGCACCCCCAAAATGACCATATTTTAATTTTTTTCCCCCAAAGTTTTGATGTCTTGTCAACAGCCTGTGTTTAGGTTTCCTTACCATATGAGAAATACTTATTTAAACAAAACTTAGAGTCTGATCCTTAGCTATTAAAACTGTGCTTATTCTAAAACTATGCAGTTTAGAAATATGAGTACTTTTGTGCAAATAGATGATTGCTTAAGTTCCCAATTACATCACCTAGTCTTTTTTGCTGTTGTTTAAGCAGTAAAGTTTATATTACTCCAAATGCTTTTTTTAAGGTTCAAAGCTTACTATTTGGGAACTCAGGATCTTAAGCATTATTTGTACATTGCTCCTGTGTTGTAATAAAGTCATGCTATATTAAATTTTATAGATACTTTTGACTAGCGTGAGTATAGATATGATATCATAGTATATGGTGGAATTGTTGTTGAAAGGTTATTTCTTCTTTTAAAATATTGTTTTTATGTTTCCCACAATATACAATATTTTTCTCAGTTTGCATGTATAAATGCTAAGACAATTTAGAGGCGTGAGCAAATGTTCCTTTTCTGAGCTTACTGGAAAACTGCCTTAAGTGTTTTCAATTTGTAGAATATATTACTTGCCAGATGTTTTTGATTCTTACTACAATTTAGAAGCAACTCTCTGATTATGCTAAATATTAATTTACAAAAATTTGCAAATGACTTTAGTTGTTATACCTCATTTGAAATCAAGCTTGTGAAGGAAATAAAGTTGTTGATCTTGCCTTTTTCTTTACAGTCATTCCAAGAACGAAATACTTCATGGGTCTGGATTTCTACTTATACACAGGACCTTTGATCCCTTTGATATATGTAAAATGTCAAAGGCTGCAATCACTAAATATTTTAGATGGGGTACCTGGTTATGTGTGTTTGTGCCATAAACACTAACAGTAGCACCAAGACACTCTTTGTATGCATAGTTAGTTGACCAAAGGCCCCCCCCCCCAAAAAAAAGAGAGAGAGAGAGAGAGAGAGAAAAATCCTACACTCTTCAAAGCCCTTCTTCCCTTTGTGAGATGATTAGATCTTATCCTTCTCTTCTGTTTTGCAGGCAGGGGCCATCCACATAACTGCCACACCAGGAATCTCCAATATGCAGGGACAAGATAATACCTGTTCTGCATCAGGCTCTGGGACACCCGGCTATATACTGAGGCAAGTGGTCATTGGGATTGCCCTGCTTTCCCTTATATGGAGATTGGAATCAAGACTTGGAATTTTTCTCCAGTCATTCCCAGAGACTAGCTGAACAGCCTGGCTTCAGGGACATGCTGGAGCCTCCTAGTGGTGGCCTCTGGGCATGGGATGCTCTTAACAACAGGGTGACCTGCCAAGTTCAAAGTACTTGGGCAAGAGTTATTATCACTGCAAAGGGGTTTAGGCACCTACCTAGCATCTCACAGACTGAAACATGAAGGATAATGACATATTCTGATCATCCAGGGTGTGGTGGGAATGATGAGAAAAGGGCTTTCGTGCCAGTGGATAGTTTAGCCCGGAGTGTTCAACAGGAACAAAAAAGCAGGATTGCTGTGCCTAATGACAACTTTTGACAGGATCAGAATGGGACTCAGGTGAATCAGATCTCCTGGAAATTTTGATGATTTGAATCTACTTTCATGGCTTTGCTGCTCTGAGCTCTGTGGATTTCAAATGTTCTAATAGGCAGTTTGGCTAATATATTAATTTACTTAGAGACTTAACAAATTAAGCCAGTCAATACCTGCTAAGCACCCACCATATGCTAGATACTGTGTTAAGTGCTATGGCAAATTCTGAGATGAATCACAGTTCTACCCTGTAGGAGCTCATAGTTTGGTGGGGGATATAAGACTTGTAGACCAGTCACTGGAATAGAGGGTAGGAAGTGGTAATGATT
>ML093461.1:44516-62133 GCA_003697995.1 Taxidea taxus jeffersonii | reverse complement strand
TATGTTCCATGCCTCTCCCCTAGTTGAGGGTGATTTGCTGGCCATCTTGTCATTCCTTGGCATGTTCTGATCCCTGCCTTTGTAAATCACATGGCACTCTCCCTGTGTGTATGTCTGTGCCAGATTTCCTTTTCATAATAAGGACACAGTCGTATTGGATTGGGGGCCTCCTTACTCCAGTATGACTTCATCTTAACTAATTATATCTGTGATGGCCTTATTTCCAAATTTCCAAATAATGTCACATACTGAGCTACTGGGGTTAGGACCTCAACATATGAACTTTGTTGGGATGCAGTTAAACTTATAACAGGGAAGGTGGGGACGCCTGGGTGGCTCAGTTGGTTAAGCAGCTGCCTTCAGCTCAGGTCATGATTCCAGCGTCCTGGGATCGAGTCCCATATCGGGCTCCTTGCTCAGCGGGGAGCCTGCTTTTCCCTCTGCCTCTGTCTGCCTGTGCTCACTCTCTCTGACAAAAAAATAAATAAAATCTTAAAAAAAAAATAACAGGGAAGGTGGACTTTGGAAGAATTGTTTAGGTAGAGATCAGATTATACATATGGCAAGAAAATAAGAAAGTGGATCTCTAAGATGGAGGTAAAACAGAGGAACGTGGGACAAATTGAAGTATATGGACCATGAGGGCAGAGAAGATGTTTCAAATGAGGAGAAAGCAAGGTGGATGGATGGATAATAGTCTGAGTCTATATTTAAGTCCAGAAGATGTTCTTTTTTGTACCCTTCTGCTAGGTCCTATGCCCTTTTTTTTTGTTTTTGCCTGAATTATATGGAGAATTGGTTTATCTCTCTAGTTTTCTCATGAAAAAACAGTTGTTAAGAAATTGTCATCAAGGGGCACCTGGGTGGCTCAGTGGGTAAGTCTCTGCCTTCGGCTCAGGTTATGATCTCAGGGTCCTGGGATCAAGCCCCGAATCGGGCTCTCTGCTCAGCAGGGAGCCTTCTCCCCCCCCACCCCCCCGCCTGCCTCTCTGCCTACTTGTGATCTCTCCTGTCAAATAAATTAAAGAAAAATCTTAAAAAAAAATAAAAATAAAAAAAATAAATTGTCATCAAGAGAGAAAGAAAGAAAGCACATGCTGGCAGCCCTGATTGATATTGTCTATAGAAATATAATGAGGGAGGGAGGAAGGGAGTCCTCCTTTGGATACAACCAGAGTGTATCTATTTGTAGAATTTCAGGATTTCTTAAAAAGCGTTTTTTTTTTCCCCCAAAAGAAGATATGTAGCTTAGAATGAAGAACATTTCCTTTGAGAAAAAAGCTTTAAAGATAGTAATAATCTTAATTAAATAGTGTTTCATATTCAGAAGGGAACAAAATTATAAATGTACATACAACTTTCTCAACCATATGTTCTTTTTAATGATATTAATATATCCCTCGAGATAGAAGTAAAGCTTCTTCCTAATTAGGTAGTATTTTATTAAACTGGAAGAAATCTCATGTTAGTTTGAATACCATTTTCAAGAATTAAATAACATTTATAGTCTCAGATAAAGAGGATTTTGCTTTCTTCCATGGAAATTATTGGTGCTGGTCAAAAACCAATTTTAGAATGAGGAAAACAAGAGGTATTCTTGCCTGTTGAAGACAATTCAAATTCTCCAAGATTTTGCCAAGCATGAATATATTATTGCTGATTCTATTTGTGCCAAGATAGCTATTTTAAGGAAAAACTAGGATAATTTAAACTTCATAAAAATCTAATTTCTGCACTTGACTAATCTTTTCAATCAAACCAGTCAAAATGATTTACATTTGTAGATTCAATCTAAATTAACCTTAGGGGTATATAGGATGGAGCAAGGTTATGAGCCCTGGGGCTGGAAACAGAAAGACTAGAGTTCAAACCCTGGTTCTATGATTTAAGAAAAAATAGGGAGAACAAAAAGTATGTAAAATTGAAATGAAAAGAGATTAAAATAATTGTAAGGAATACTACATGTACTTCTATGGCAGAATGTTCGAAAACGGAAAAAAAGGGTTGATTTCCTCCCCAAATATAAATCCCCCAAGGGAATAAGCTGAAGTGGAAAATATGAATGTACTAGTTACTATACAACATGTTGGAAAGGTGATTAAAAGGCTATGATTGAAGAAGATAGCAGGCCCAGACAGAGTCACAATTTTTTTTCAAAAAATATTTTATTTATTTATTTGACAGACAGAGATCACAAGTAGGCAGAGAGGCAGGCAGAGAGTTGGGGGAAGCAGGCTCCCCGCTGAGCAGACCCCATTCGGGGCTCGATCCTAGGACTCTGAGATCATGACCTGAGCTGAAGGCAGAGGTTTAACCCACTGAGCCACTCAGGCGCCCTTTTTTTCATTTTAAAAAAAGATTTTTATTTATTTGACAGACAGAGATCACAAGTAGGCAGAGAGGCAGGCAGAAAGAGAAGGAGGGGAAGCAGGCTCCATGCTGAACAGACAGCCCCATGCAGGGCTCAATCCCAGGACCCTGGGATCATGACCTGAGTCTAAGGCAGAGGCTTTAACCCACTGAGCCACCCAGGCGCCCCTGTTTTTTCCATTTTAAAGGACAGTTCAAATGTTTATAAACTAGGTCATAGACAGTGATCACATGATATAGGTGCAAGATTTCTAAATAAAACATTAACAAATACATTCTAATAAAGTAGTCAAGAGTAGTAAAACGAGTATAGTTTATTTCAAGAATACAACTACTGGAAACCAACATGATCCATTCATCAACAAATTAAGGGAAGAATATATAAACATACCTGTTTGAAAGACATCTGATTAGATTAGGGACTATTCCTAAGAAAAACTTCTCCCAAAATAAAGATTTACTACCAAAATGAACAGTAAATACTATCCTAAATGGTAAAATAGTAAAACCATTGGTTTTAATTCATAGCAAGAACTAGACAAAAATGCCTGCCCTTGCCATTATTATTTAACACTGTCTTGGAGATTTGTGCAAGTATAATGAATAAGTAAATTAATTGGTAAAAAAATACTGAGAAAGAGGAAAAAAATAAGCTCTTTTTCTGACCATAGGACTATATGCAGGGAAAATCCAGGAAGCCATAGTAAAAACTTCTTAGAGTAAATAAGGTAATTTGACTAGGTGTCTAGATGCAAGATAAAATATATTAATATCAGCAACTTTTATCTACAGAAATAAATAGCTACAAATGGAAATGTTAGCAACTGCTTAATAACAACAAAGTTGGGGCGCCTGGGTGGCTCAGTGGGTTAAAGCCGCTGCCTTCGGCTCAGGTCATGATCCCAGGTTCGTGGGATCGAGCCCCGCATCGGGCTCTCTGCTCTGCAGACAGCCTGCTTCCTCCTCTCTCTCTCTGCCTGCCTCTCTGCCTACTTGCGATCTCTGTCTATCAAATAAATAAATAAAATCTTAAAAAAAATAACAACAAAGTTATAATATAGGAAGAATTTAATAAGAAAAAACAGGACTTTATATGAAACAAATAAATCATTAGGAGTTATATATCTTATAGAAGGTCATAAAACAAGTTATAAACAAATAAAAACACCATGTTTTGGATGGAAAGACAACTTAAAATGGTTAATTCTTCTAAAATTAATATGTAAAGCTAATGCAATTCTTATTAGGATCCCAGGGGCTTTGGGGTGGGGAGACAGAAGAATCAATGCCCAAAGATGGCTCAGAAAAATATGGTAAGAAAACTAGTGAGGGAGGGTTTACAAGATATCAGAGCATACTATAAATTAAATATTACATTGACATAAGAATAGGTAACTAGATCAGTAAAACAGAGTAAAGATTCTGGAGATAAATCCTGGACTATATAAGCTTCTTCTACATTAGAAAGTTGCTAGTTTAGTTCAGTGGGGAAAGGATATATTCTATAACAAATGGTCCTGGCAAAACTGGCTATCTATTTGGAAGAAAAACTTGGGCACTTGTCTTATGTTTAGTCAAAAAAATTAAATATAAAGATTAAATATAAAACATTATACAATAATGTCTTGCAAGATAATCTGGGAGGCTACATTTCCAGATTTCCTATAATTGAGAATGATGGGGAAATATACCCCTTTAAGCAGAAGTTTAATCATATTTATTTATATACAAATTCAAACTTATGTATGGCAGAGTTCATCAGCAGAGTCAGTAGACAAATGACTGATTTGTAAGAAAATGATTATCATGCAGATGATAGGTATACAATTTGTAATGAAAATATGCCAACAACTCTTACAAATGGAAACAAAAGAAACTACCCAGTAAAACATGGCTAAGTCATATAAACAGGCATTTTTGTAGAAGAGCAAAGCTTTTTCCAGCAAACATATGAAAAGGTGCCCAAATTAATTAGAAATTAGAGAAATGCAAATTAAAATAATAATGAGATTAATCTTTACCCCTACCGGGCTGGTGGAAAGAAGTAGTAATGCCAGCTACCCTTGGGTCATAGACAAGGAGGTACTCAACGTACTTTTGCCAAAGGAAAGGTGGATTATTTCAGTCCTT
Organism: Taxidea taxus jeffersonii; assembly: GCA_003697995.1. Lineage (NCBI taxonomy): Eukaryota > Metazoa > Chordata > Mammalia > Carnivora > Mustelidae > Taxidea > Taxidea taxus. The sequence goes on along the minus strand of ML093461.1, from coordinate 57,633 downwards.
CTGCAAAGTAGTTTGGCAACTTCTTTTAAAAAATAAAAATATGTCTTTCCTTCAACCTGGCAGTTGCTCTCACTGACTTTTTTTCCCTAAAGATTTATTTATTTAAGCTTTAAAAATTACGTTATGTTAGTCACCATACAGTACTTCATTAGTGTTTTACGTAGTGTTCCATGATTCATTGTTTATTTAAAAGAGAAAGTGTGAGCAGGAGAAAGGGAAGAGGGAGACAAGCAGACTACCTGATGAGTGGGGAGCCTGAATTGGGGCTGGATCCCAGGACCCAGAGATCATGACCTCAGCTGAAATCAAGAGGCAGAAGCTCAACCAAGTGAGCCACCTAGGCACCCCTCATTGATTTTTTTTAAAAATACAAATGAACCCATTCTGATTTGAAGGGATTTTTTAAAGATACTCTTAAATGAGAAAAAAAAAGATGCTAGAATCGTATATAATATAGTTGGGTTTTTACAAGACAAAGAATGAAAAGCCTTTGCTTTTAATATGGAGAAATATACAGACATATACAGATGCATACTAGGCTATCAAGATGGGTTTTCTATGGTATTGGAGGGAGGGCAGAGTGTTAAGCCAATATACTTTTCAACAATTTCTTATATAACACATTTACTTATTTTTTCTAATTAAAATTTTTATTTTGCTGAAAATATTTTATCAAGGTGAAGTTTTTCTATCAATATTTTTTTAAAAGATTATTTATTTATTTATTTGTCAGAGAGAGAGAGAGAGAGCGAACGAGCACAGGCAGACAGAGTGGCAGGCAGAGGCAGAGGGAGAAGCAGGCTCCCTGCCGAACAAGGAGCCCCATGTGGGACTTGAACCCAGGAGGCTGGGATCATGACCTGAGCCGAAGGCAGCTGCTTAACCAACTGAGCCACCCAGGCGTCTCTATCAATATTTTTTGACAAAGACTCAATAATTAGCATTTTCTTCCTATATAGCTGGACTGACTATAGCCTATGTTATTGTGAATTTTCTTTCTGGCCCTTATTTTTATTTTAAGTATGGTTTGCTTGGTAGTTACTAATTATTATTATTACTTGAAGGTATAAACCAGTCTTTCTCTAAGCCATCTTATTCTGTGCAAGTCTCTGTGATTGGGATTTAGGGAGAAAATAGTCTGAAAATGCATATTTTTCAGGTGAAATCTGATATTTTACCTGGTGGTTAATTTGCATTTTATGAACCACAGTGTGGGCCAACATTATTTAGGTTCAGTGAAACATATCTGCAGGCTGCATACTACTTTTTGACTTCTGGTGCAGCTCAGGTCTTGGCTGTCCTAATGTTCCTAATGCTGGAAATGTGTGACCTACTAGGAAAATGTTATCCTCTGTTTGAAAAGTCCCTCCTGTCATGGAACTAGGGCTGTAACCCCGGGACCAGATAAATCAGGTATACGCATGTTTCAGATCTGAACGATAGCAATGGAGAGAAGTGTGCTGGGGAGGCCTGGTCTAGATGCACCCCCATATGGTCCCTCATGTGTTTCAGTGCATCCCCAGGAAATAGCCAAATGTGATGCCGCCTATCCAGCAGCAGGTGGCAGCATTAGAACAAAGATTGGCCACGTGAGGGCCTGTGATACTCCCGATTTCTTCTTTATTTATATATGAATTAGGGAAAGAACAGATTGCTGATCAGTTTTAGAGGGAAGAAAATTATTTGCCATACCCCTTCAATTAAAAAAAATGTTTAAGGCCCTACTATGTGCCAGCCACTGTGCTGTGCATTTTATTTTTATTTATTTATTTTAATTTAAAGATTTTATTTATTTATTTGTCAGAGAGAATGAGAGAGAGAGAGAGAGAGAGAGAGAGTAAGCACAGGCAGACAGAGAGGCAGGCAGAGGCAGAGGGAGAAGCAGGCTCCCTGCCAGCAAGGAGCCCGATGTGGGACTCGATCCCAGGACACTGGGATCATGACCTGAGCCGAAGGCAGCCGCTTAACAAACTGAGCCACCCAGGCGTCCCTGTGCATTTTATTTTTACTTTTTTTTTTTTTTTTTGAGTTGCCATACGATGTTACGTTAGCTTTAGGTGTACAACAGTGATTTGTCGGGTTGGCACTTTCTCCTATATTCACCACAATTCTTGTGCTTTGCATTTTAACAGTTGTGGTGTTCAGTCTTCACAACCTGTGACACAGGAAACTATTTCTCTCATTTTAAAGATGAGGAAATTAAGTTTTCGAAGGCTGAAGGAATGTGCCCGACGTTGTCCTGTTTCTCACAGGCAGAGGCATGTCCGGAGCTGCTAGATCTTTGACTATTTTTCTGGAATCATACCTGTCATACCAGCCTGCAGTCAAGCTTCTGTCTCAGTTCTCCTGACTTTCTGCCTGATTAATGTTGTGGAGAAACTCGGGCTGTACTTAGGGACAGAGGAAGCCAGCATGGCAGAGGACATTCGCCTCAGATGCTGGCCAGGTGGTTGTGCCCTAGAGCTGCTGATTGAGGGAAGATGGATGCTACGGCAGAAGAACACCATGCTTTCAGTGGAAATTTGATTTTTCACAAAATCACGTTTTTCCTTTTTTGTATAGTAATTCCCATGACAGGAACAGATGACCTTTTTCCTGATTTCTTACTATTCAAAGTATTGGCATAGAAAATAAGTTGTATAAGAAGTTAAATGCTTCTTGTGATAAATGTGAGGGGCTGGCCATTTGGTAATTGAAGCTGCAGGATGTTTGCATGACAGACCTGTCCTTGGCTATTTCATACTGCGTCAGACTCTATTTGATTAAAAATGACTAATCTCATGATTTTATATAAATGGCTCAAATCTGTTAGACAATTTGCTTAATAAATGAGATCAGCTAGCAAAGCTCACAATTTCTTCCAGTAAGGCAGTGTTGGGTAGAGAGCAGACTCAAGATTATTCTCATCTGCCTGTGTGATCTTGTGTATGTAGCTCATTCTTCATCTGTAAAGGAGGGGTTGGACTAGATGACATCAGAAGTTTCTTCCTGCTCTGCTAGCCTGTGATTTTCTGGAGTCCCTATGGATCTATATGTGAACAGAACCAACCCCCTTCCATGCAGGGCAGCTCCAGAGGGAGCCACAGAGATTAGATAAGCCCTTGTATCTTCAAAGAAATGATCCCAAGTCACCGGCAAGTTAGGAACCAACTAAAAATGACATAGTTATATGGCATCTAAAGAGCTTGCGTTTGGAGTCAGACAGTCCTGATCCAAATCTTGGCTCCACTGATGACTAGCTGTATAATCTTGGGCAAGTCACTAGGACTGCCTGATTCTCAATTTTCTTAGTGGACACCTTAAGATTTGCTGTGGGTTTTTAAGAGTCAGAGTTTATCATGTGTTTGACTCATGATAGTTGTCCAATAAATGGTAACTCTTTTCACTAGTGACTATTATGGGTTGAATTATGTCACCTGAAAATTCCTATGGTGAAGTCCTGGCTCTTAGTACCTTAGAACGCGATCTTATATGGAGGGGGTAATCTTGTTTCATGGGTAATCAAGTTAAAATGAGGTCATTAAGAGAGTCTGTTTTCCACTGGACATTCTTTCCTGCTTTGTTGAAGGTTAGTTGACCATAGAGTTGAAGGTCCATTTCTGGGCTCTCTATTCTGCTCCATTGATCTATGTGTCTGTTTTTGTGCCAGGACCATACTCTCTTGATTATAGCTTTGTAATAGAGCTTGAAGTCTAGGAATTGTGATGCCACCAACTTTGGTTTTCTTTTTAAACATTACTTTGGCTATTTGGGGGTCTTTTCTTGTTCCATACAAATTTTAGAATTGTTTGATCTAGCTCTGTGAAAAATGCTGGTGTTATTTTGATAGGGTTTGAATGCAATATGTAGATTGCTTGGGGTGGTATAGACATTTTAACAATATTTGTTTTTCTAATTCATGAGCATGGAATGTTTTTCCACTTCTTTGTGTCTTCCTCAATTTCTTTCATAAATTCCCTATAGTTTTCAGAGTACAAATCTTTTACTTTGGTTAGGTTTATTCCTAGGTATCATAATGGTTTTTGGTGCAATTGTAAATGGGGTTGATTCCTTGATTTGTCTCTTTTTTCTAAGGTTTATTTTGCTCTTTTACAGCTCCTTTTAAAAAATTTTTAAATTTGTTTTAGGGGCACAGGTCTGTGATTCATCAGTCTTATGTAACTACCCAGTGGTTACCACAACACATACCCTCCCCAGTGTCCATCACCCAGCCACCCCATTCCTCATCTCCCTCCCCTCCAGCAACCCTCAATTTGTTTCCTAAGATTAAATAAGAGTCTCTTGGGGTGCCTGGGTGGCTCAGTCATTTGGGCATCTGCCTTCAGCTCAGGTCATCATCTCAGGGTCCTGGAATCGGGTCCCCTGTCAGGCTTCCTGCTTGGCGGGGTGTCTGCTTCTTCCTCTTTCTCTGGCCCTTCTCCTGTTCATGCTCTCTTTCTCTGTCTCAAATAAATAAATAAAATCTTAAGAAAAAAGAGTCTTTTAAATGGTCTTTTTCCCTCTCTGGTTTCATCTTTTTTCATTTATTCCTCTTTCCTCTGTGATCCTCTGCCTTGTTTCTTAAATTCCACATATCAGTGAGATCATATGATAATTATCTTTCTGATTGACTTACTTCACTTAGCATAATACCCTCTAGTTCCATCCATGTTGTTGCAAATGGCAAGATTTCTTCTTTTTTTAATGGCACAGGCACCCCAATGTCAAGCAGCAATGCCCACAATAGCCAAACTATGGAAAGAGCACAGATGTCCACTGACAGATGAATGGATAGAGAAGATGTGGTATGTATATATATAAATATTATGCAGCCATCCTTGATTTCTCTTTCTGCTGCTTCATTATTGGTGAATAGAAATGCAACAGACTTCTGTGCATTGATTTTATATCCTGTGACTTTGCCGAATTCCTGTATCAGTTCTAGCAATATTTTAGTGGAGTCTTTTGGGTTTCCTACATAGAGTATCATGTTGTCTGTAAATCCTGAAAGTCTGACTTCTTCCTTGCCAATTTCGATGCCTTTTATTTCTTTTGTTGTCTGACTGCTGAGGCTAGGACTTCCAGTACTATGTTGAACAACAGTGTTAGGAGTGGACATCCCTGCCGTGTTCCTGACCTTAGGGGAAAAGCTCTCAGTTTCCCCCCATTGACGATGATAGTAGCTGTGGGTCTTTTGTATATGGGCTTTATGACGTTGAGATCTGTTTCTTCTAGCCCTACTTTTTTGATGGTTTTTATCAAAGGATGTTGTATTTTGTCAAATGCTTTTTTCTGCATCTATTGAGAGAATCCTATGGTTCTTATCCTTTCTTTTATTAATGTGGTATAGCACGTTGATTGATTTGTGGATATTGAACCACTCCGGCAGCCCAGGAATAAGTCCCACTTGGTCTTGGTGAATAATCCTTCTAATGTACTGTGGGATCCGATTAGCTAGTAAATCATTGAGAATTTTTGCATCCATGTTCATCAGGGATATTGGTCTGTAATTCTCTCTTTTTTTTTTAACTTTATTTAAGCTTTATTTAAACATATAATGTAACCCCACCACCCTCTCCCAACCCCTCTTCCCCCCACCCCCCTCAGTTTGTTTTATGACATTAAGAGTCTCTTTTGGTTTGTCTCCCTCCCGATCCCATCTTCTTTCATTTTTACTTTTCCTACCACCTTAACTCCCACCCCCGTTGCATCTCCACTTCCTCATATCAGGGAGATCATGTGGTAGTTGTCTTTCTCCAGTTGACTTATTTCGCTAAGCATAATACGCTCTAGTTCCATCCATGTCGCCGCAAATGGAAAGATTTCATTTCTTTTGATGGCTGCATAGTATTCCATCGTATATATATACCACCTCTTCTTTATCCATTCATCTGTTGATGGACATCTAGGTTCTTTCCATAACTTGGCTATTGTGGACATTGCTGCTATAAACATTCGGGTACACGTGCCCCTTTGGATTACTACGTTTGTATCTTTAGGATAAATACCCAGTAGTGCAATTGCTGGGTCATAAGGTAGCTCTATTTTCAATTTTTTGAGGAACCTCCATGCTGTTTTCCAGAGTGGTTGCACCAGCTTGCATTCCCACCAACAGTGTAGGAGGGTTCCCCTTTCTCCACATCCTCGCCAGCATCTGTCATTTCCTGACTTGTTCATTTTAGCCATTCTGACTGGTGTGAGGTGGGATCTCATTGTGGTTTTGATTTGTATTTCCCTGATGCCCAGTGATGTGGAGCACTTTTTCATGTGTCTGTTGGCCATCTGGATGTCTTCTTTGCAGAAATGTCTGTTCATGTCCTCTGCCCATTTCTTGATTGGATTATTTGTTCTTTGGGTGTTGAGTTTGCTAAGCTCTTTGTAGATTTTAGATACTAGCCCTTTATCTGATATGTCATTTGCAAATATCTTTTCCCACTCTGTCAGTTGTCTTTTGGTTTTGTTGACTGTTTCCTTTGCTGTGCAAAAGCTTTTGATCTTGATGAAGTCCCAATAGTTCATTTTTTCCCTTGCTTCCCTTGCCTTTGGCGTTGTTCCTAGGAAGAAGTTGCTGCGGCTGAGGTCGAAGAGGTTGCTGCCCGTGTTCTCCTCAAGGATTTTGATGGATTCCTTTCTCACGTTGAGGTCCTTCATCCATTTTGAGTCTATTTTCGTGTGTGGTGTAAGGAAATGGTCCAATTTCATTTTTCTGCATGTGGCTGTCCAATTTTCCCAACACCATTTGTTGAAGAGGCTATCCTTTTTCCATTGGATGTTCTTTCCTGCTTTGTCGAAGATTAGTTGACCATAGAGTTGAGGGTCTATTTCTGGGCTCTCTATTCTGTTCCATTGATCTATGTGTCTGTTTTTGTGCCAGTACCATACTGTCTTAATGATGACAGCTTTGTAGTAGAGATTGAAGTCGGGAATTGTGATGCCACCAACTTTGGTTTTCTTTTTCAATATTCCTTTGGCTATTCGAGGTCTTTTCTGGTTCCATATAAATTTTAGGAATATTTGTTCCATTTCTTTGAAAAAATTGGATGGAATTTTGATAGGCATTGCATTAAATGTGTAGATAGCTTTAGGTAGCATAGACATTTTCACAATATTTATTCTTCCAATCCATGAGCATGGAACATTTTTCCATTTCTTTGTGTCTTCCTCAATTTCTTTCATGAGTACTTTATAGTTCTCTGAGTATAGATTCTTTGCCTCTTTCGTTAGGTTTATTCCTAGGTATCTTATGGTTTTGGGTGTAATTGTAAATGGGATTGACTCCTTAATTTCTCTTTCTTCTGTCTTGTTGTTGGTGTAAAGAAATGCAACTGATTTCTGTGCATTGATTTTATATCCTGACACTTTACTGAATTCCTGTACAAGCTCTAGCAGTTTTGGAGTGGAGCCTTTTGGATTTTCCACATATAGTATCATATCATCTGCAAAGAGCGATAGTTTGACTTCTTCTTTGCCGATTTAGATGCCTGTAATTTTTTTTTTGTTGTCTGATTGCTGAGGCTAGGACTTCTAGTACTATGTTGAATAGCAGTGGTGAAAATGGACATCCCTGCCGTCGTGTTCCTGACCTTAGCGGAAAAGCTCTCAGTTTTTCTCCATTGAGAATGATATTTGCAGTGGGTTTTTCATAGATGGCTTTGATAATATTGAGGTATGTGCCCTCTATCCCTACACTTTGAAGAGTTTTGATCAGGAAGGGATGCTGTACTTTGTCAAATGCTTTTTCAGCATCTATTGAGAGTATCATATGGTTCTTGTTCTTTCTTTTGTTAATGTATTGTATCACATTGATTGATTTGTGGATGTTGAACCAACCTTGCTGCCCTGGAATAAATCCCACTTGGTCATGGTGAATAATCCTTTTAATGTACTGTTGGATCCTATTGGCTAGCATTTTGGAGAGAATTTTCGCATCTGTGTTCATCAAGGATATTGGTCTGTAATTCTCTCTTTTTTTAAAAAAATATTTTATTTATTTATTTATTTGACAGACAGAGATCACAAGTAGGCAGAGAGGGAGGCAGAGAGAGAGAGAGAAGGGGAAGCAGGCTCCCCACTGAGCAGAGAGCCCAACGTGGGGCTCGATCCCAGGACCCTGGGATCATGACCTGAGCCGAAGGCAGAGGCTTTAACCCACTGAGCCACCCAGGCGCCCCTGTAATTCTCTTTTTTGATGGGATCCTTGTCTGGTTTGGGGATCAAGGTGATGCTGGCCTCATAAAATGAGTTTGGAAGTTTTCCTTCCATTTCTATTTTTTGGAACAGTTTCAGGAGAATAGGAATGAATTCTTCTTGAAATGTTTGGTAGAATTCCCCTGGGAAGCCATCTGGCCCTGGGCTTTTGTTTGTTGGGAGATTTTTGATGACTGTTTCAATCTCCTTACTGGTTATGGGCCTATTCAGGTTTTCTATTTCTTCCTGGTTCAGTTTTGGCAGTTTATATGTCTCTAGGAAAGCATCCATTTCTTCCAGATTGTCGAATTTGTTGGCATAGAGTTGTTCATAATATGTTCTTATGATTGTTTGTATTTCTTTGGTGTTGGTTGTGATCTCTCCTCTTTCATTCATGATTTTATTTATTTGGGTCCTTTCTCTTTTCTTTTGGATAAGTCTGGCCAGGGGTTTATCAATCTTATTAGTTCTTTCAAAGAACCAGCTCCTAGTTTCATGGATTTATTCTATTGTTTTTTTGGTTTCTATTTCATTGATTTCTGCTTTGATCTTTATTATTTCTCTTCTCCTGCTGGGTTTAGGCTTTCTTTGTTGTTCTCTCTCGAGTTCCTTAAGGTGTAGGGTTAGGTTGTGTATTTGAGACCTTTCCTGTTTCTTGAGATAGGCTTGTATCGCTATATATTTTCCTCTCAGGACTGCCTTTGCTGTGTCCCACAGATTTTGGACCGTTGTGTTTTCATTGTCATTTGTTTCCATGGTTTTTTTCAATTCTTCTTTAATTTCCTGGTTGACCCATTCATTTTTTAGAAGGATGCTGTTGAGTCTCCATGTATTTGTGCTCTTTCCACATTTCCTCTTGTGATTGAGTTCTAGCTTCAGAGCATTGTGGTCTGAAAATGTGCAGGGAATGATCCCAATCTTTTGATACCTGTTGAGACCTGATTTATGACCCAGGATGTGATCTATTCTGGAGAATGTTCCATGGGCACTAGAGAAGAACGTGTATTCTGTTGCTTTGGGGTAGAATGTTCTGAATATATCTGTGATGTCCATCTCGTCCAGTGTGTCATTTAAGACCTTTATTTCCTCGTTGATCTTTTGCTTGGATGATCTGTCCATTTCAGTGAGGGGTGTATTAAAGTCTCCAACTATTATTGTATTCTTGTCAATGTGTTTCTTTGATTTTGTTATTAACTGGTTTATATAGTTGGCTGCTCCCATGTTAGGGGCATAGATATTTAAAATTGTTAGATCTTCTTTTTGGACAGACCCTTTGAGTATGATGAAGTGTCCTTCCTCATCTCTTATTATAGTCTTTGGCTTAAAATCTAATTGATCTGATATAAGGATTGCCACCCCAGCTTTCTTCTGATGTCCATTAGCATGGTAAATTGTTTTCCACCCCCTCACTTTCAATCTGGAGGTGTCTTCAGGTCTAAGATGAGTTTCTTGTAGGCAGCATATGGATGGGTTTTGTTTTTTTATCCATTCTGAAACCCCGTGTCTTTTGATTGGGGCATTTAGCCCATTTACATTCAGGGTAACTATTGAGAGATATGAGTTTAGTGCCATTGTATTGCCTGTAAGGTGATTGTTACTGTATGATGTCTCTGTTCCTTTCTGGTAATACTTTTAGGGTCTCTCTTTGCTTAGAGGACCCCTTTCAATATTTCCTGTAGAGCTGGTTTGGTGTTTACAAACTCTTTCAGTTTTTGTTTGTCCTGGAAGCTTTTAATCTCTCCTTCTACTTTCAATGATAACCTAGCTGGATAAAGTATTCTTGGCTGCATGTTTTTCTCGTTTAGTGCTCTGAATATATCATGCCAGTTCTTTCTGGCCTGCCAGGTCTCTGTGGATAAGTCTCCTGCCAATCTAATATTTTTACCATTGTACGTTACAGACTTCTTGTCCCGTGCTGCTTTCAGGATTTTCTCTTTGTCGCTAAGACTTGTAAATTTTACTATTAGATGGCGGGGTGTGGGTCGGTTCCTACTGATTTTGAGAGGTGTTCTCTGCGCCTCCTGGATTTTGATGCTTGTTCCCCTTGCTATATTAGGGAAATTCTCTACAATAATCCTCTCCAGTATACCTTCTGCTCCTATTTCTCTTTCTTCTTCTTCTGGAATCCCAATTATTCTAATGTTGTTTCGTCTTATGGCATCACTTATCTCTCGAATTCTCCCCTCGTGGTCCAGTAGTTGTTTGTCTCTCTTTTGGTCATCTTCTTTATTCTCTGTCATTTGGTCTTCTATATCACTAATTCTGTCTTCTGCCTCATTTATCCTAGCAGTAAGAGCCTCCATTTTTGATTGCACCTCATTAATAGGTTTTTTTATTTCAACTTGATTAGACTTTAGTTCTTTTATTTCTCCAGAAAGGGTTTTTATTTCTCCTGACAGGGTTTCTCTAATATCTTCCATGCCTTTTTCGAGCCCGGCTAGAACCTTGAGAATCGTTATCCTGAATTCCAGATCTGACATATTACCAATGTCTGTATTGATTAGGTCCCTAGCCTTCGGTCCTGTCTCCTGCTCTTTTTTTTGTGGTGAGTTTTTCCGCCTTGTCATTTTGTCCAGATAAGAATCCGCTGTTCTCCTTGTTAAGTGAACTTGGTCTTGGCTGGATTTCTTTGATCTTCTGGGGGAGGGGCCTGTTGTAGTGATTCTCAGGTGTCTTTGCCCCAGGCGGAGTTGCACCGCCCTTACCAGGGGCCGGGCTAAGTAATCCTCTCAGGTTTGCTTTCAGGAGCTTTTGTTCCCTGAACGCTTTCTGTAGAGTTCCGGAGGACGGGGATGACAATGGCGGCCTCCCAATCTCCGGTTCAGAGGAGCCGAGAGCTAGGGGCCCCAGTCTTCTGTGTGCCTTCAGAGAAAAGCGTTTAATCCCTCCGGTCTCCCTAGCCCACGTTTGCGCCGGAGACCGCGTGCGCCCGCAGACCGCGCTCAGAGAAAATCGTGCGTAAGCAGTCCCGTCTCACTGGCTTCTGGGAGTGCTCCGAGCTCACCCAGCCTGTGACCAAGCGTCTCTGTCTCTGGCAGAGTCCCACCTGGAGTCTCCGGAGCCCGTAGATCCCTGAGCTCTCCCGGGTCGGAGTCTCCCCGGATCTTGTGGGGACCCCTCGCACAGAGCACCGGCCCGTGCCACAGAGCACCGGTCCGTGTCACAGGCCACTAGGAAATCTCGGCTCTGTCTCCGCAGCCGGCTTCGCTGCTCTAATACCTGTGAGCTCTGCGACACTCAGACACCCCCGATCCTTCTGTGACCCCGTGGGACCTGAGTCCACGTTGTCCCCGTGAGGTCTTCACCCCAATTTAGCCTCTGGAGTGATGTCCCTCCATGGAGCCGACTTTTAAAAGTTCTGATTTTGTGCTCCGCCGCTTGCCGGGAGCCGGCCCCTCCCCCTGGGGTCTATCTTCCCGTCGCGTTGGATTCACTTCTCCGCTGGTCCTACCTTTCAGAAAGTGGTTGATTTTCTGTTTCTAGAATTGTTGTTTTTCTTCTCTTCGATCTCCTGTTGGATTTGTAGGTGTTCGGAATGGTTTGATAGGCTATCTAGCTGATCTCCTGCTGGCTGATGTCGTCTCAGCCTCCTACTTCTCCGCCATCTTGACTCCCTCCTCCCTGTAATTCTCTTTTTTAATGGGGTCTTTGTCTGGTTTTGGGATCAAGGTCAACCTGGTCTCACAGAAGTAGTGATTTGAAGTGATTTGAAATGATTTGCACCCTAGTGTTTGTAGCAACAATGTCCACAATTATGGACAGACTATGGAAAGAGCCTGGATATCCATTGACTGATGAATGGATGAAGATGTCTCTCTCTCACACACACACACACACACACACACACACACACACACAGACTGGAATAGTACTCAGCCATCAAAAAGAATGAAATCTTGCCATTTGCAATGACGTGGATGGAACTAGAAAGAATTATGCTAAGTGAGATAAGCCAGTCAGAGAAAGACAAATACCACATGATTTTCACTCATATGTGGAATTTAAGAAACAAAACAGATGAACATAGGGGAAGAGAAGGATAAATAAGGTAAAATAAAAACAGACAGAGAGACAAACCATAAGAGAATCTCAACTATAGAGAACAAACTGAGGGTTGCTGGAGGGAAGATAGGTAGGGGGAGGAGTAACTGTGTGATGGGCATTAAGAAGGGCACTTGATGTAATGAGCACTGGGTGTTGTATATAGCTGGTGAATTACTAAGTTCTACCTCTGAAACTAATTAACTAACTTGAATTTAAATAAAATCTAAAAAAAAATTATTGTGAACTCCATTTTCAGATAACGTTGTTTACTATTTTTTTATGTTTTTCTTATTTGTAACTGTAAAAATAAACCTATAACATAAAAAATGATGTCATTAAGGTGGGCGTAATCAGATACAGCATCCTTACAAAAGGGGTATTTGAACATAGAGAGTACCTAGAGGGAAGATGATGTGGGTACATAAAGGGAGAAGATAGCCATCTAGGCCAACCAGAGAGGGTTGGAACAAATCCTTCCCTCACAGCTCTCTGAAGGAACCAACCCTGCTGACAGCTTGATCTTGAACTTCCAGCCTCCAGAACCAAGACACGATACTTTTCTGTTGCTTAACCTGCCCAGTCTGTGGTGCTTTATCTTCATAGTCCTAGCAAACTAATACAGCTCTTTTTGCCCGGATCGCTGTTCTGCTGCCTCCTTGCCCCACTCTGAATGTACCTTGTGTAGCACCTATACAAGCACATGTCTTGTTGTGGCTTTATGTTCCCTGCCTCAGCTGCTCCCAAGTGGTCGGCCAGCCTTGGGATGGTATTAAAATAGTTCACATTTATTGGTACCACTTTATATGCCAGGAAATTGAGGCACAGATATGTTTTTGCAACTTATCTCAAGGTCACATACCTATGAACTAGTAGAGCGAAGATTTGGATGGACTCAGACACTCTGACC
>ML093461.1:25222-44116 GCA_003697995.1 Taxidea taxus jeffersonii | reverse complement strand
ACTGTTCTGTGGGAATTAGAGATGGTTTCTGTCTCTTGCTGACTCACTGGAGCTCTGGAGAAAGGCCTGGGGGCAGCAGAAGTACTGCAGACCCTGATGGCTACATGAGCTAAGCCTGCTTCCCGAACACTGAGGACAGGTCTTTGCTGCTGGCAGCCGGGAGGTACTGGACACCCGGGCTGAGAGAGTGCCAAAGACTGGATTCTAGCTTCTGTGTTGCAAGGCACCAGGACAATGCTGAAGCCCAGCAAGAATGAACACTCCCATTCCGAACTTGAAGCTTACAATTATATCTGGAACTTTTAAAATGGGGTCAATTGAGGGCTTTCCAGAACCAACAGAAAGATTTCTGTTGCATTTGTCGTTAAGAAGTATAAGTTGTTATAATCTTTTTAGAGAGTGATTTTGCAATATTATCAACATTTAAAGGATGTTAATTGCAGTGTCGTTTGTAACAGTGAAAAAGTGGAAATTATCTAAATGCCATCAACAGAGGGCTGGTTAAATAAGTAATAGTACTTCTGTACTATGGAGTAATATATTTCAATAAAAAATGATGAAGTAAACATGTACAGATAGAAAAAAGTTACCACATTAAATCATATGGAAAAAGCATGCTTCAGAAGAATGAATCAGCATTGAATACGTATGTTTGAGTAATGCATGGACCATATCTGAAAGGACACAAACCAAATGAACAGTGGCTAATTCCAGGAAAAGGGCTTGATGGGAGATGGGAGGGAGAGCAAAGGGAAGAGAGTATCTCACTTTATACTTTAAAGATTTCTGTACTATTTGCTTATATTGTTCTGTTTTACAAGTATTTATGACATACTGTTTTTAAAACAATGTAAAAAAGAACCTCAAAATAAAACTAAAGTTTGTTTCCTGGGTATTTGGGGTTTTATATTTTCTTGTCTGTTTTCAGATTTGGAAAAAATTGCTTGTTTTTTTTGTTTTGTTTTGTTTTTTTCTTCCATTTTGACCTTAATTCTTCTTTTTCTTTTTTTTTTTATTATGTTCAGTTAGCATATAGTATATCATAAGTTTTTGTTGTAGTGTTCAATGATTCATTAGTTGTGTATATCACCCAGTTGTCATTAAAAAAAAAAAGATTTTATGCAGCTTTTAAAAGACCATAGGGGGCCGTGGAGAGGCTGGCAGTGGGGTTGCGGTCATCAGGAGGCCAAAGGGGTTTGTCATAGGACACTGTGTCATAGGACATTGCCAAGGGGGTTTGGGGGCAGGAGAGAAACTTCTGAAGTGTGTCACTCTCTGAAGGCCATTCATTGGATTCCAGGCAGGCCATCAAATGGGCACTTGTTGGGCACTAGGCATTATATTTAGCACCATGTTGGACATCTCAGTGGGTACAGCTCTGCACTTCAAGGGGAATTTTGCAGAGCACAGCATAGAGCTTGACAGATACTACCTTTTGGATGGCTGAGGTCATTTCACAGCCTCTTCCCTGGCTGTAGTATAATACCCCTCACAGAGCTCAGGGCAGTCACTGGGCACTGAGCAGAATTCTGTGTGTGCCTCTCCACTGGACACACCATAGAATTCTTACTGGACTCCACATAAAGTGTAACTTCCAGCATCATAGTTGGCATCATGCAGAACTCTGAGCTGATCCCCAGGAAGCACGTCTTTGTGGGTACCCCAATAATGGATATGGATGAGTAGATGAAGAGTTTGATTCTTGCTCTCTCAGAACAGAGCCTGTGCTAGGAGAAAATGGAGTTATAGACCCATCAGGGCAACCACATCTCCTCTGCCAGAGCTCCCTGAACTGACCATGGCCATGAGGAAGGTAGACCAGAGACTGGGGAAAGGCAAGGGAACAGTTGAACCCAATTGCCAACTCCTTCTCACTATCAGAAACACTCCAAGGGCTTGAAAGGGTCAGTTTGCTGCATGAGACTCCAAATAAACAAACAGAAGCCCCCATCATTAATACAGATACTTCTGAGAGTAGTGCAAGGTGAAGGCCAACCAAAGAGCCTGGAGGGAGAATGAAGCTCTGAGAGAAGTCCCATGTCCAGGCTCACTGCTGCTTGGATAGCAGACCCTTGTCTGCCTTCATAAGTTCCCATTTTCATGTGGCCTTTAATTTCCCACATAAAAGGCAATAAAACCAAATTAAATACCTCCTGTGACCCCTCCAATTTTTCATGAGAGTTTCTGTACCCTCATTGCCAACAACAAAGCCCAGTTGAGATGGGATGCTGGGTGGCTGGCTAGGCACCTTCATTAGCTAGATTATTCCATACATTTCAGATTAACAGAGATTTGAAGTTGCTTGTAAGCAACCAAGAAAGGACCACATGTAGAATTATTTGAGAATGATCAAAGGAATTTTATGTCTTCCTAGCTTAGGAGGATCTACACAGGGGCATAAATGCTCCTCATAAATGCTCTCAGGGCCTTTTGGACAATCTTGGGCAGCTTCTTCTGCTATGATTAAGAAAAACAGATGTATCCACCTGGGAACTCTCACTCTCAGCTGGGGAGTGATACTCACACCTTTATTGAAAGCCTTCCCTTGAATGGAGAAGAGAATGCTGGCTCATCATGCTGCTAGACTTAACCCAGGCACCTCACTGTCCCCCAAATATACTGAGGGAACTCTCTTGAAATTCCCTTCTCCCTCGAGGCGCTGGCAACCGTTTGGCCCTTTATCAATAGATTTACTTATTCTGCATGTTTCACATAAATGGAGTCATTCAATACACGACCTTTTGTGCCTGGCTTCTTTCACTTAGCTTAATATTTTTTTTAGGTTCATCTACTTTGTACTAATGGCTTTTCAGGGACACTGTGTGGTGTGAAAATAATTTAGTCTTTGGTGTCAGACAGATGTGGGTTATAGTTCTGGTTCAGGCACTTAATAGCCATGTCCTAGGAAGCTTATTTACTCTTTCAGAACTTCAGTCCTCATTCATAAAGTGAAGATAATAAGCCCTACCTCAAATGTAGTTGTGAGGATTAATGATTAACATATACAAAGTCACTCGGTGTTGTAGCTGGCACATCATAGACACTCCCTAATTGTCAGAAGAAAAGAAATTAAGTTAAATGTGAGAATATGTGGCACATAGCCTGCTAATTCCTTGCCTTTGTCCCCTCTTTCATGCCCTCCTTTATGAGCCTCATTACACGGTGGCAGCATTTTTCTCTGAATTCCTACAACCTCCCTTCCCCTTATGTAAAACATTTGCCTTGCCCTGAGCATACACTTCTGTGTCCCTTTGTCAAGTAGGTTCTTTTTTTTTTTTCTAGTGTGTGTATCTTATCCCCCCACCCCTACTCCCACCTCAACTGGACTACATCTTTTCTTGAGGTCAGAGGCTGTTTTCTTCTTCTAGGTAACATATGTTCCAAATTCTCTGGGCCAGTCCCACTTGTAAAAACGCTGTTATGTAGTCCTTACAAACCACTGGGCTATCACAGAGCATCCAGGAGTCTGGCAGCCTAGCCGCATCTCCTAGATGGTTCTGGCACGCAAAAGTGGCACAGATTCCTTCTTCAGCCTGATTTTGGACAATAGGATCCCTTTCCACGTTTGGGTAAAGTGTCTGTTGCCCAGAAGTGCCACATCTGTCCCCTACCACCCACACAGAAATGGAGCTGGCAGCACGTGAACCTCCATCCTAATTATCTGGCCGTAATTGAAAGGTGCGAGTTGGCATTCTCAGGAAGGTGCTTCTCTAAAGGCACTTGCTGCAGAAGCTAAACTCCAAATTAAAATTGATTCCCATCCTCATAGATGCATCAGCTACTAGAGAGTAGGTTCTGGAATGGAGTGTGCTACAGAGAATGAGGTCAGATATGGGCAGGGAAAATGTCTTTCAGAGTTTCGGCATATTAGACTCAGCTGAATTTATATGTTGGGTTTTTACTACAAATAAAATATAATAGTGTTCACAGTACCCATTTGATGTTTTTGACCCTGTCTTTTTTCTTTTATATAGGAAGTTAGTACTTAGAGAAGGAATAAAAACAGAAACCAAGAGTCAGAAGCATTTATGAAGGTGACAAATTTCTAGAGCAGTTCTTAACCATTTTTTGGGTCACAGAAAACAGCAAGGGCCTATGTGCACAGACAAAAAATTCTGCATGTAATTTGGGGAGACTTGCAGACTCCCTGGTAACCCACCTAAGGCCACCAGGTTAAGACTTCTACTAAAATGAGAGCTACTTGTCTTTAACACTAAGTTCACAAAAATGAGTAAGACATGGTTCCTGCCCTCAAGGGATTTGCACTGTGGTGAGGGTGATCAAACATATATCAGCCAGTGATACCTCAGCTAGTCAGTTGCAGAAACCTACTGATTCTTTCTGTGCCCTCTCTCCTTTTGCTTTGTACTACCCTTGTCCTGGTTTTGTCTCTCCATCCTGGGGCAGGAGCAATAGCTTACAAGTGGTAACATGTTAGTTTCTTCATCCTTCATGTGGAAGAGCAGTCATCCTCCTAAAAGTTACTCATCTGAGGAAGAATTAGCTCACTCCTCTCTCAAGAATACTGCCATGGTATTTTTCCAGCCCTTCCAGAATAAAGACTGGATTCCTTGCAGGAGCTCTCAAAGCATTGTGATTGGACACTATTATACATTTCAGCTTTGTGTTCTCTCCAGCCTGGTCTGAGTCCTGGTCTTTATCAGTACCACACCCCTCATTTTTCCCTAAGTGTAGCATTTTCAAGCTTCCCTGTATGGCTCATTCTCACTCCCATCCTGGAATACTATTTCCCTTATTATCTATCTATTAAATCCTTTTCATCCTCAAAGAGCCAGATCAAACACCTCCTCTGCAAAACTGGCCTCAGTTCACCAACTCAGAATGAATGATGGCTTTTTTGAACCTATATTTAGCACTTATTTTATCCTGTCTTATAGGAATGTAATGGCCCATGCCCAATTCCTTCAAAAGACCACAATATTTTGAGGCAGAGGTGGCATCAGATTTATCTCTGGGGTGTGGAATCCCTACCAGAGGGGTGATCCTTGGAATCACTAAAGATAGGTTTTGTTAAAAGGAGGTGTGATATGATTAGGGGAAAGGGGCATAACAAAATCCCACAGATGAGAGTTCAAAATGAAAGTTCCTCAGCTCTTGAAGCCCCGGGAGGGCAGAGGATGCTGATTCTGGGTCCAAGAGTTGGGGGACCCCAGAACAGATCTCATTCTCACACTGGGTTTCCAACAGAAAGATATGCTGGATAAGAACTGTTCTGGGATGTGTTGAAGCAGAAGACCTTCAACCTCAGCCTCCTCAGAAGAGGACACTTGGGCAGCATGGACAGCACTTTGCCACTATGGAGGTCCTCCTCTGCCAAGCCCCTGGGCTCACCCCATGCCCAGAGGCTAGAACTTTCCTTCATCATGGCTTCCACATCCATGTAGTGTCTGGCAGTTGGAAAAGATTAGCCTGAGGGTCCTGAGGATTGGGCTTGGCTCTTTAGGTTAGCTTTGGGTGGAGAGGACACACCTGAAAATGCACAGGGGCTACTACTGGAGCTGAGTACTTGAAAACACTTTTGTGGTTTGAAAGCAACACCCCAACAGGCACTTTTGGTCAGCCATCGGTGCCCCTCCCTCAAGTTAAAACAGTGGGCCAGAGCCAAGGTGCTCTAGACTTTTAAGCTCTAAGTACTGCTACGCATATTACTAGGAGGATATGGTTAGGGAATTTATGCTGTTGTTGGCAGACCTCAAACAGGATGGAGGCTACATCGTATCAACCACATCTGTATCTCCAGCATTCGGGACTTTGTCCACAGTGGAGCATAATAAATACTTGCAGAATTGAAACCCAAGTGCTTCTTAGCTGGCTCTGAATATTGATTCTGCTATGCAAATATTTCTTCCTATTCTCCACAATACCAAATGCCATTGTTTTGGTCCCTCTCCAAGGTCTCTGTCTCTAAGCTCTTAATTAGAAAAGGGAAGCAGTAATTATTAAAGTTATTAAAATATGGAATATTGCAAAGGAGCGGATTAGAAGTCTTCATGCTAATCCAAACAAATCGTGCTAATATTACTTTGATTCTAGCAGACTCAAACCCACAGAGGAAGATAAAAGCTAGGGCTTGTTTCCTAAGTGGTGAGTTTAGCCTATTCACTAAGCCAGGATTCATCAGGCTTTCACTGGGAGCTACAAAGGAGAAGCAGGAGAAGATGAAAGGAAGAAAGATGTGAATGTGATAGAAAAGATGAAGTGGATAGGGAGGACAGCTATGTCAAGAGAGTCAACCTGGCAGCTGGATTTATCAAGCTCCAGCCACAAGCTCTTCCCTCTGCTGGGAGCTATAGGGTACAAGGAGTACCTTTGCCACCTATGACTTCACAGACTGCATTTATGAAGATGACTGCTCAAATCCTCTGCCTTGTTCAGACACATCTGCTGGCCTGATTCCTACTGGGCAGGGCCACTTACTATAGAGAAAAATATACACTTCAGCCAGTATGATCCCAGAGCTCCAAAAGAGTTACACATTGGATGCATCTTTGGGAACCTGCCCTGGCCTGGAAGGTCCCTACATCCATCTCAAATTCAACACATGCCAGACTGAGCCGAAAACTTACTCCCTTGCCTGTTTTTTCTACTGGGACTTCCTCTCAATCTGTGAGGCCACCACCTACTCCATCCTCTGGGCTGAACTTGATAGCCCCCTTAGGTGCCCCTCCTCAGCCATTCACCAATGTCTTCTGATGGTTGAGAACCGTTGATGCACCCTCAGAATTGACTCTTCTGCTCTTCATCCTCTCTACCTTCAGCACCACTGCTGTAGTTTGGATCTTTATCCTCTCTTCCTGTACTGCTTCTCCAGTCTCTTCTCTTGCCACTTTCTCAACCTACACATTTTAGGAAGCCCACACTGGAGACACCATTCCTGTCTCCATGCCTTTGTCCATGATCATTCCTCTGTCTCCCTTGACCACCTCTCAAACCCCTCCCCATCCTCCAGGGCCCAGCCTATTTGTCGTCCTCTCTGGCTGTCCAGTGTTGGTCCTCACTGAGCTTTGGGCATTGTGGCATCAGAGTACTGTTGCTGTTGGACAGGTCTGTCTCCCTTGAGGGTCAGGGACTGTGCATTCCACGGTTACTTATCCTGGGGGCCTTGCAGAATGCTTGCTTGCACATGGTAGCTCTCAGTACACCTTTCTAGAACATTAGTTCTAGAGGGTGATTAATCCTGTAGATACATGCTTCTGTGAAAGACCAAACTGCCAGTTTGAAAGCAAAAAGCTTGGGAAAGGTGACTTAAGGAATTATATTGTGATGTCTAAGGAGGCAAGAAGCATGGGCCTGAAGGGAAGGAGAGGATAATGAAGACGTTGTGTTTGAGTCTGTCCATGGGTTAGGACTTTATCATATTTCATAAGAAGATCTTGGTGGTTCTCAAAAAATCATTATTGTAGTTAGGACTTGAAAGATTTGAAATAAACATTTCAATCTGAAATAACAGCCACTTAATCGAACACCTTGTCTGTCCAGGTATTTTTACCTATTTTATATTTAAGCCTAACAACTCTACTTGTTAGTTATATTTACCCCTATTAGTTGAAAAAAATTGAGGCTCAGAAAGGTTAAATAATTCACTCATGGTCACACAGGAATAAAGGGAATAGAATAAGGATTTTTTAAGACTTGGAATGTAGGGGCGCCTGGGTGGCTCAGTGGGTTAAAGCCTCTGCCTTCAGCTTAGGTCATGATCCCAAGGTCCTGGGATCGAGCCCCGAATTGGGCTCTCTGCTCAGCGAGGAGCCTGCTTCCCTTCCTCTCTCTGCCTGCCTCTCTGCCTACTTGTGATCTCTGTCTATCAAATAAATAAATAATCTAAAAAAAAAGACTTAGTATGTAGATCTGATTCTAACACCTGATTTTTAAAAAGATTTTATTTATTTAACACCTGATTTTTTATACAAGCCTATATTTACTCTGGAAAGTGGAAACATACTCACCCTCCAGGATCTATGTATGAATTCATTACATCTTCAGCTTTTTCTCTCATCAGAAATATAATAGGATTAACAAGAGCTGATAAAATGGACTGAGGTTTGTGTCAGTTTGCCCTTCTTCACTTCCCTTGCTTCTGGTTGGTACCAAAAAAGAAACCAAAAGATAAAACAACAAAGTAGAAAAGAAAATAGGCACAAAAAGAGTGGGCTTACTGGGGAAAGGAAGAGAAGCAAAATGCCCAAAGAATTCACATCTGCTTCAACATGCCTCCATACCTCGACACACAGCACAGTACTTGCCAACCAGTTATGCGTGAGTATGTGAATGGTAATAACCAATTTTTATTGCACCTACCCTGTGACAGGTACTCTACAAAATGCTTTGCATAAATTTTCTCTTAATTCTTGTTATAACCCTATGATGCCAGCTTTACAGATAGTCCCATTTACAGATAAAGAAACCGAGGCACAGAGAGATTTAAGTCACTTGTAAAAGTGGCAGAGCCAGGATTTAAGTCTGGTTCTGATTACTGCTGAGGCTTTGCTCTTGAAAGTAGGTAACACCCTTCTGTGTCTTCTAATCATGCAGGATCTTCCAGTGATCTCTTCTCTCGGAGAAGGCCCGGAGAAGGCCGTGCTATTTTCCTTTAGGGCTGGGCTCAGTTGGGTACAATCTTATATGGCAGGCCTCCTCAAATATCTTTTCTCCAGATTTACAATAGCTCACTTGGAAGGTGGCAGAGAAAGATAAGAAACAGCACATAGGATTGTAGGGGAAGGGAGGGAAAATTGAATGGGAAGTAATCAGAGAGGGAGACAAACCCTTAGAGACTCTTAACTATAAAAAACAAACTGAGGGTTGTTGCTGAAGGGGAGGTTGGTGAAGGGCATTAAGGAGGGCATGTGATGTAATGAACACTGGGTGTTATATGATATATATATATCAGTTATATACTGATGAATTATTGAAGTCTATATCTGAAACTAATGATGTACTATATGTTGGCTAATTGAATTTAAATTAAAAAAAAAGAAAAAAGGGAAAAAAAAAGAAAGATGGTTGGTGGCTGGCTTTTCTTTAGGCAGAACTAATTAATATCACCTTTTGCAAGCCCTAGGGTTAAGTGGTGAATATTTCCTTGTATTTCATTTGAATTGTTCACTGAGCAGAATTCTGCGAAGAGACTCTATGCAAGCAATGACCCTTGCAAAATATGTTCTGTCTTCATCCTGTTCATGGGTTTTACTAGCTCAGGACAATCCTTTTATGGTTTTTTTTCCTGATAATTTAAAAATTTTTAAATTTAAATTTAATTAGCTAAGGTGTAGTACATTACTAGTTTTTGATATAATAGGGTTTTTAAAAAAAATATTTACTTGAGAGAGAGATAGAGAGAGAGGGAAGGATAACATAGAAGCAAAGGGAGAGGGAGAAGCAGACTCCCCACTAAGCAGAGATCCTAACGTGGGGCTCAATCCCAGGAGCCTGGGATCATGACCTGAGCTGAAGGCAGATGCTTAACCAATTGAGCCATCCAGGAGCCCCCTTTTAGGATTTTTATTTCTGTTTTCAGAAAAATGGGAGGGAATTTGGAGAGATGTAGTGAATGTGGTGATGACTATCCCCAAGTCATGGGACCTCTAGGTTTTTTGCCCCTCCAACCCGACCCCACCTTCATTTATTAGCTTTTCCTGGCCCACAGCTTCCTGAACTTTCAGTCTCCTTGTCTGCCTAGATCTTATCAGATAGTTCTCTCATCTGCCAAACTGGGCTGTGGTGGGGGTTGGGGGGGGGAGACAGTAAATAGTAATAATAATAGCAACACCACAGCTGCTCTAACCCTGACATGTGTTGGGTTTCTTACCCTTAAGATAAGATGGGCTCTAGCCCCCATTTCATCTCAGTAGATATCCAGTACACTCCTCAAGATTTTCAGGCATTCCCTGGGTGGGGTGTGGGCTCTCAGTCTCATGGCCACCTGTGCTCTAAGCTCCTGTGTTTGCAGAATTGGTTTAGTTTCACCTGACCCTGTGTGCTTCTAAGACACTAGTCATTTTATTTAGTTACTCCTGGTAGCAGCCCTGGTATCTTTTTATGTAAATGTGGTGGCTAAAGTAGTTCAGTTGGTCAAAGCTGATGTATCAAATAGTATCTAACCTCATGTTGTTTTGTGTCTACCTGAATCTTGAGCCTGCTGCTCCTGCCTTCAAAATAACACACCATATCATTTATTGAGGCCTTATGATGGGTTAGGCACTGGGCTGATCACTTACCTCTATGATCACATTTAACCCTTGAAGTGGTCTACCAAGATAAGAGTTTTAATTCCATTTTGCAGATGAGGAAACTAATTGAAATCACATGGCAAAGAAGTATAGGAACTTGTATTGGAAAAGACTGCCTAATTCCAAAGTCAGCTCTTGCCTTCCCCGTACTGCTTTGAGGACTGAGTTTGCTGTATTCTCACTTAGGTCCTGGAGCAGAGGCCGAGATTCTGTTTGGTTCCAACTCCTCTTATGTCTGAGTATTCTGGTAGGTGCTGGGGCATGGTTTTCAATGAAATCTGAGGACTTTGTTCTTTAGATAGAGAATAGAGCCCTTTATCCCTTCCAAGTCTCCCAACCTCTTCCTGAGTTCTGTCCAGAATGTGCCTATCTAGAAGCCCACTGGTCTCTACGGCACCTCCTCCTTGGGCATGACTACTGCCATAGATGATTACTGTGAGGGTAATGTGACTTTCACATCATTGCCTAACCATGATCTTAGTCTGTTGGTGTATTTTAATGTATTTAGTGTATTTTATGCCAATTAATGCAGTCTCTACCTCATATTCTTGACAACATATGCCTGATTTACTGAAAAGGTGTATCTCAGCTCAAATGTTAGTCTTCCTCAAGAAGGCCTTCTACTACCATCCAAAATAGAGGTGAACCCCTCTACTGCCTAGTTACTCTAGCACATTTAGGTGATTCATTAAAATCATATGCTTATTCCAAATTGAAATTATTAGTATGATTCCATTGATATGAAGTGTCCATAAAAGGTGAACTTATACAGATGGAAAATAGACTGAAGTTGGGATGGGAACTGGGATTAACTGTAAATGGGCATGGGGGATCTTACTGTGGGGATGAAAATGTTCTAAAATTGATTTATGGTGATTGTTGTATCACTCAGTAAATCTTCTAAAAGTCATTGAATCGCACACTTAAAGTGGGTGAATTTTGTGATGTGTAAAATATACCTCAGTAAAGCTATTGGGAAAAAGAAAATACCCTGTTCAGTTTGCTCACCTTATTACTGTCTGTCACTCTTTGATTAGGGTGTAAGCCTCTGATGGCAGGGCCCTTGTCTGTCTTGTTCACCACCCCAACCCTAGCAACCAGACCAGCATCTGGCACCTAGTAAGAGCTAAATATAAGAGTATTCATATTCAGGGAATGAGTGAATAAACAAACTAACAATCTCCACCATAGTTCAAGTACTCAAATGCCATTGTTCGAGCCTGTGGAAGGAGATAGGCTCAAAACAGAATCAATAACAAACTTCAGATCTACAAGTCATATGTCAAAGATAAATAAGTGGAACTGTCAAAACTCCCATTCAGTGGCTATGCCAGATTGTCTGCTGTTAACTTTCATCTTTTCTGTCTGCTTCTGCATGATCTTCATCATTGCATCATTCCTACAGAGAAGTCTGCAAATGTATTTCCCAGAATTCCTCACCAGGATGTGGGTTAGATTCTGTAAACCCACATGAAGATTGAAGGGTGGTAAGGTAGAAATCATTATTCTCTGGCACAGTTGTAGGCACAGATGAGAAGGAGGCAAAGGTAAGTTTTCGGAAGCTTCCAAGTGAGTTCTTGTGAACCACCTGCTACAGAGAGCTGATACTGTAGTTTCTGTTCAATTCTTGAGTTTCGTAGCACCTCTGGGCAATCTCCCATTTCACTTGATTTGACCTGTGGATGGCGGAGACTGGTGGCAGACACTTCCCTGGTCATTTCTTGATTTCATGAACTCTGGAAGCTGCTACCCTGTCTTTGCTCAGATCATTCTGTTTGTTTCATGAGAGTCTATTCCCTATGTTAAAACCTTCCCTATTTGGAAAGGTTTCCAGTTGGCCACAAGAGACACATGCATCATTTATCCCAACACTTTGGATCTTGAATGAAAAAGTCTCCTTTCCTTTTTCCATTATGACCTCTGTCCTCTCTTTCTTCTGTTTTCTGTGCTGTGGTTTTTGTGAGTGATTCCTTTCCTCCTTTCTCTCCTCGCCAGCTCCAAGAGCCATCAACATACCTTTCCCCAGAGCCCTGATTTATGGAACTTTGCCACCTCTCTTGCCTTTGCAGTCTTGATAAAATCGTCCAGTTGCCTGGTTACACTGAGGGAGCACAGCTGATGCCAGGCAAGATTCCCCAAAGCAGGACACATTCAGCCTACTCACCAAACTTCCCAAATCTTGTGCCAGACTCTTAAGGAGTCAAGAACTTAGATTTGCTGCCTAGAAAAAGATATTGTACAACCTGTTCTTTTCAACAACAACAACAACAAAATCAGGCCAAGATCATCTTTCAGATGATCTAGAAAAAGATATTGTACAACCTGTTCTTTTCAATAACAACAACAACAAAATCAGGCCAAGATCATCTTTTAATATGTATTCAGCCAAAATGTACTGTTTTGGTTTAATTCGAGTCTTAACTACACTTGGTAGTTTCTGAGGTTTTAGTAGAAACTGGTTACGGGGAGACTGTAGGTTTTTCACTGTTGGTATCTTAACCTCATTCAAGTCCTCTTACCTGCAATCTAGAACCTCATAAAGCCCTTAGCCATTTCTTACTGAGACATACTTACATTAGTAGCCTGACACCCAATCACTGGAGGGCCTAGAGTTAAGTCGCACTCCCAGACTTGATGTTTGAATGGCAAGGATGAACTCTGCCTTTGTATGCGCTGCCTGGTCCTGGTACTTTCTGACTTAGTATTAGACTTTGCCAGGATTGGGCATTTGCCTCAACCTCTGCCCTGTAGTCACCTGGCTATCCTGCCTTGTATTATAATCTCTTTCCATCACTAGGGCCTGACTTAAAATCTATCTCTATGGTTGGGATTTACATCCAGTTCAGTTTCTCCCCTCCCTGTTGGGGGTGGTGGTGGAGAGGTACTGAAATCTTCTTCTTGAATCAACCATTCCCAAGTTACTGGCTTAAGTCCTGCCAAGAATATATGGGTCACTAGGATTACCATCACTTATATATATGCAAGTCCTTCAATACTAACTTCTTCCATATCAGTACTCCATCACCCCGACCTCTCTTTTCCACTCTCACACTCCACCAGTGACCTTGTCCTGCCTAACTCACTGCAGAACCTGTTAGACTCTGAGTCGTGGACCTTCTGGTTACTCTTGTCAGAATCAGCCTCTTTATTCGAACTAACAGAGATTCAGCAAGTAGTCAAGATTCCTTTCCTAGGTGCTGGTAAGTCACATTTCCTACATCCAGGGGCTCACAGTATTATCCACAACAGTACTTCTCCCCCAGCCGGCTGGCCCACATTACTGAGAGTCTACCATGCATTGCATCCAAGTTTCCATTCCAGTAGGGTAGAATTTCTCCTAGCTGGAATGAAGATCAAAGGCAATGAAGAATGAAATCTTTTTTCAGTTCAGGCAAAAGGAACACTGGGGTCTGAATTCTCCAGGTAATAATATTTTCATTTGCTTAGGAGAAATCTTTGGAGCCTTAGAATGCCTTCCTGTTCACAGAGGTGAAAGGAGTTTTCAGATCTCTTGAGAGTCCTAGTCTGATGGAAATAAAAATGCAACAGTGATAATATAAGATCCATTATAAGTGTGTGGATAACTCAGGGAGAACCTTGAAAGCTGAGTTTTTGATGGTTTGTTGCTTTAGGCAAAACTAGTGCCTAACCCAACAGTGAGATGATAATAATAATGAAAATGCTGGAAAGGAATCCAGAAGAAAGACATTCACTGTGCTACTGAGATGTGTCATTCACTGTGGAAATGAAAACATCAAATGCTAGAAGGATTCCCTGCTGCAAATCTTGAATACCCTGGGCATGGATAGGATAGTTTTTTTCTTGTAAAGGATATGAGAGATATTTTTTAACCACCTCTGGCTTCAGTTTTTCTTTTTTCTCTGAAAAGCTATAAGCTTTTCATGCTATAAGCTGCCTTTCTTTATAGAACTATGAAAATCTCCTTCAGATGCAGTCAAATTTTATTGCCAAAGGCAGAGGATAAATTGGGGGTAAACACATCTCTGTATTCATTAAAACCTGCATCCATAAAACGGATTCTACTCTTTATAACTATTTACTCCAGTAGCACTGGAAATGGGTGAAAGTGTAAGCGTACATATCAGGAGATGCTGCCACATGGAAATAAAACAAGGAGTGGATTTGTCCAGTCTTTGTTCTCTGGTGCTGAGCTCCCTCAATTTCCCCACAGACACTGATCAGCCTGATAACGTGTGGGAGTGCCCCTGATGGACATATGTGCAAAGTGCCCTAGAAACCTCTGAAGGAAGGCATGCTAATTTGGACTGATCTTATCATAAGCTTAAAAAATGGCAGAAAATACTGGGTCCAGTGGATTCATACTTATTTTAAAGTTACAGTATGTCATCAACATATCTTTGTGAACAGTGACTTTCAGTTCCACAGGTCCCCATGAGCATTGCTAAGGGGGTATATTGGTAGAAATTCTCTGATTTCATCTTCACTCTGGATACCAGTTTCATACCTAAAGTCCATAAGCAGCGAAGAGGATCTTCTTCCATGGAGGAATATTGTATGCGCCTAATAATCCAAGGCTGTCTATAAATGAACAATATAGTTTTCAGGACAGAGGTATGTTGGCTTAGAACCTGCATAGACAGTATTTTAAGGACCTGAATAAAGGGAATCCATTTATTTATTCTAAGGCAATATGTTACTTAAGAAGAATTACTGATATTTTTTTCTGGTCACGTAATCCTTAATGCCAAGTAGCTAGCAGAACTTGGACATGTAATAGTCATGTCCCTCAGAGAAACTCAATTGCTGTTTGGAATTCTATGGTTATCCTATCTCTCATTATTTATTGATGAGTGCTTTTGGCAGTAGGAACATTCCTTACAATGTAAGAATTTAGGTTTCAATAAAAAGAACACATATAAATCTGGAAAAGAACTTGGGAGTCCTTTTCCTTGGGAAAATTCATTCACAGTGAGTGCCCTAGAAAGTGCAATTTTGTTTGGGGAAGGTCTAGAGCCAGAGAAACTTGTAGTGAAGCAGAATGGTGGCTTGACTAACTGACCAATGTCCTTTGTGTTGGAACTTCCTTTCCCTGCAGACCACTTGGTAGCTCTTTAAGACTTGAAAAACTCAAAGTTCCCTCTAGCTTTGCCATCTTCATTTAGCATCCTTGGGGTCCAGTCCACCCAGAGGGAAGACCTAGGCTTCCCAGATCCTGTATGTACTCTGACCACCAGCTCATGTGCTGGACTTAGCAATAATAGCAATAATGACCACAGTAGTAATTGCTAACATTTATGAAGCACCTACTATGTGCCGGGTATTGGGAGAGATGCTTTTCAAACTTATTTAATTCTCACAATGATAATGTAAATTAGGTATGTTTTTTTTTAATTTAAGCTTTTTTATTTAAACATATAATGTAACCCCACCACCCTCTCCCAACCCCACTCCCCCCTACCCCCCTCAGTTTGTTTTATGACATTAAGAGTCTCTTTTGGTTTGTCTCCCTTCCGATCCCATCTTGTTTCATTTTTTCTTTTCCTACCACCTTAACCCCCACCCCCGTTGCATCTCCACTTCCTCATATCAGGGAGATCATGTGATAGTTGTCTTTCTCCAGTTGACTTATTTCGCTAAGCATAATACGCTCTAGTTCCATCCATGTCGTCGCAAATGGCAAGCTGGTGCAACCACTCTGGAAAACAGCATTGAGGTTCCTCAAAAAATTGAAAATAGAGCTACCTTATGACCCAGCAATTGCACTACTGGGTATTTACCCTAAAGATACAAATGTAGTGATCCAAAGGGGCATGTGTACCCGAATGTTTATAGCAGCAATGTCCACAATAGCCAAGTTATGGAAAGAACCTAGAAGTCCATCAACAGATGAATGGATAAAAAAGATGTGGTATATATATACAATGGAATACTATGCAGCCATCAAAAGAAATGAAATCTTACCATTTGCGACAACATGGTTAGGTATTGTTTTTATCCAAACTCTATGAAAGATGATAGGCACAGAGAGATAAAAACAATTAATAATTAACATTGGGATTCAAACTATTTGAGCCTGGTCTTTAAAAAAATTTTAAATTTAAATTTGATTAATTAACATAGTATATTATTGGTTTCATAGGTAGAGTTCAGGGATTCATCAGTTGCATATAAAACGCAATGCTCAGGGCGCCTGGGTGGCTCAGTGGGCTAAAGCCTCTGCCTTCGGCTCGGGTCATGATCCCAGGGTCCTGGGATCGAGCCCCACATCAGGCTCTTTGCTCTGCGGGGAGCCTGCTTCCTCCTCTCTCTCTGCCTGCCTCTCTGCCTACTTGTGATCTCTGTCTGTCAAATAAATAAATAAAATCTTTAAAAAAAGACGCAATGCTCATTACATCACATGCTTTCCTTAATGCCCATCACCCGGTTGCCCCATCCCCCTACCCATCTCCCCTCCTGCAACCCTCAGTTTTGTTTCCTATAGTTAACAGTCTCTCATGGTTTGTCTTCCTCTTTGATTACTCCACATTCCGTTTTACCTCCCTTCCCCTATGATCTTCTGTTTTGTTTCTTAATTTCCATCTATGAGTGAAATCATATGACAGTTTTCTTTCTCTGATTGACTTAGTTTGCTTAGCATAATAATACCCTCTAGTTCCGTCCACATTGTTGCAAATGGTAAGACTTCATTTTTGATGGCTGAATAATATTCCATTGTATATACACCACATCTTGCTTATCCATTCATCTGTCAGTGGACATCTGGGCTCTTTCCATAGTTTGGCCTTTGTGGACATTGCTGCTATAAACATTGGGGCACAGGTGCCCCTTCAGATCACTGTGTTTGTATACTTTGGGTAAATAACCTTGTAGTGCAATTGCCGGGTCATAGGATAGCTCTATTTTTAACTTTTTGAGGAACCTCCATACTGTTTTCCAGAGTGGCTCTACCAGTTTGCACTCCCATCAGCAGTGTAAAAGTGTTCCCCTTTCTCCACATCCTCACCAACACATTGTTTTCTGACCTGTTAATTTTAGCCATTCTGACTGGTGTGAGTGAACCTGAGTCTTAACCACCATATACTATTTTATCTGAAATTTTGGCATGATTTGGTAAGGCAATTTTTAAAAAGTTTACCTTTTTTTCTGTTGCAAGATTTATTTACATTATTAAAAGATTGAAAGCCAGAGAAACAGAAGGTAGAGAAAAATATGGGCTACTATAGCAGAAATATCATAGACTGAGTGGCTTAAACAGGAAACATTTATTTCTCACAGTCCTGGAAGCAGGATAGTTTAAGATCAAGGCATTGGCTGATTTGGTGTCTTGTGAGAGCCGGCTTCTTGGCTCATAGGCAGCTGTCCTCTCACTATGTCCTCACGTGGCAGAAGGGTTTCGAGAGCTCTCTGGGCTCTCTCTCTTTTTTTTTTTTTTAAAGATTATTTATTTACTTATTTGTCAGAGAGAGAGGGAGAGAGAGTGAGCGAGCACAGGCAGAGGCAGAGCGAGAAGCAGGCTCCCTGCCGAGCAAGGAGCCCGATATGGGACTTGATCCCAGGACGCTGGGATCATGACCTGAGCCGAAGGCAGCTGCTTAACCAACTGAGCCACCCAGGCGTCCCTGGGCTCTCTTTTATAAGGGCACGAATCCCATTCCTGAAGGTGCTGTCCTTATGACCTAATCACCTCCCAAAGGCCCACCTTTTAATAGCAATACCTGGGGGGTTAGGATCTCAACATATGAATCTGAGTGGAGGGACACGAACATTCAACCACTGACAATGTCTCAATGTCTTACCACTCCAATAATCCATGGTTAATATTTAGGTATATTTCTATCCAGCCTTTTCCCTATATAGAATTCTATTTCCAGTTCTCACATAGTTGTGATCATTCTCTACTGAAGACTCTGCAGACTGCATTTTCCCATGTTATAGACATCATGTAATATGTAGCTTATAACAGCTACATATTACTGATCTAATGAATACAACATGATTTTCTTGACTCTTCCCCTCTTTTTGGACATTTAGAACCTTTTCTTTTTATGTTTTACAGCATCATAGATTATTTCCTTTAGGAAAGATAGTCTTAACTGTCTAGAGTCAAATGGGCATACCCACAGAGAGGGTGATGAGAGAAAAAGAAGCTATCTTCATGGTACTTCCTACTTTCTGTTAGAGACAATGCCACAAGAGCACAGGGGAGGGCTAGGAAGCCACGAGGCATGTGGCAACATCACTCACTCACCGTGACCTGCTGCTCTCTGCCACTCTGCTTTCTCTCACTCCTCAGGCTCAGGCATGTGAGGGTTGGAGAGAGGTCTTCTAGAGTTTTGACAATAATAGAGTTTTCAGGGGGCATCACGACACTGACAAAGTTTTCAAAAAGTAAAGTTTAATTGGCTAGAAAACAATGTCACCTATAACACTGTTGTTTAGAAAGGCAGGAGTGCTGGGAGGTAGTTTAGGGGGAAGCTTGGGATAGAAGAGCACTGGAATGAGAGTCTGACAGAGTTAAATAAGTTTTCTGGCTCTGGTTACCAGCTATATCATTTCTGGTAAGCCAGCCTTTCTGGGCCTTGGTTTCCTTATTTGAATACAGTGGGGTAAGAGCTAATATCCCAGCACATACTTCAGTTGGAGACTGCCCCTGTCAGGGTCA